>PVJA010004162.1:0-88534 GCA_004027025.1 Myocastor coypus | reverse complement strand
TCACATATCATTACACACCTTCAGAAACATCATCTTATATCAACAACTTTGTAATGTTCATCTGTTTTAATCAAATAACCTCACATTAATTTTTATGAATATTCAAATATGCTTATATAAAGATTAGTTAAAACCTAAGTATATTACACCACTACAACATACTTACCTACATTAGCTATAGAAAACTACTTACTTGGAACAACTGGACTTAGTGGACATACACAAAGTGTTCCACCCAAACACTTTAGAATGCACCTTTTTCTCAGCTACACATGGGACATTTTCTAAAATAGACCACATATTAATGTACAGGTCATGCTTAAGTATATGCAAGAAAACAGAAGTTATCCCATGCATACTATCTGGCCACAGTGCAATGAAACTGGAAACAAATGACAAAACAAACCACCAGAACCCCAGAAATAGGTGGAAATTAAACAACACGCTTCTCAACAACCAGTGGGTTACAGATGCAAATTAAACAATACCTACAACTTAATGAAAATTCAAACACAACCTATCGGAATTTATGGGATGCAATGAAAGCAGTTCTTAGAGGGAAATTTATAGCACTGAACTCACATATTAGGAAGACAGAATGGGAACAAATAAATACTCTAAGGCAACGCTTAAACTGACTAGAAATGGAAGAGCAAACGACATCCAAAAACCAAACATGGGAGGAAATTATAAAGATTAGAGCAGAAATCAATTCAATTGAGACAAAGAAAACAATACAAAAAATTAATGAATCCAAAAGCTGGTTCTATGAAAGATTAAATAAAATTGATAAGCCCCTAGCTAACCTCATCAAAAAGAGGAAAGAAAAGACTCAAATTCAAGCAACAAGGAATGAAAAGGGTGAAATTACTACAGACACAGCAGAGATTCAGAGGATCATAAATAACTACTTTGACAATCTTTATTCTCACAAAATTGAAGACACAGATGAAATGGACAGATTCCTAGAAAAGTACAAGTTACTGAAACTCAATCAAGAAAATATAAGAACTCTCAACAACCCAATAACAGCCAATGAAATAGGAAATGTAATAAAAAGCCTACCAACAAAGGAAAGTCCAGGATCTGATGGATTCACTACTGAATTCTACAAGAAATTTATAGAAGACATAATCCCAACACTCCTCAAACTCTTCATTGAAATTGAAAAGGAAGCAGTCCTTCCAAAATCATTCCTAGAGGCAAGTATTACAAGGATACCAAAACAAGAGAGAGAGAGATGCAACTAAAAAAGAGAACTACAGGCCAATTTCTCTCATGAACATAGATGCAAAAATTCTCATAGAATCCTTGCCACTGCAATACAACAAATCATCAAGAAGATTATACACCATAACTAGGTAGGAGTGCAAGGATAGTTCAATATATGCAAATCTATAAATGTGATACACTACATCAATAGAGTCAAACCAAAAATCACATGATCGGCTCAATTGATCCAGAAAAGGCAACACTTAAACTTTTAACAAAGTCCAACACTCATTCATGTTCAAAGCACTGCAAAAAAATAGGAATAGGGGGTCTCTATCTCAACCTGATAAAAGCCATCTATGATAATCCAACAGCTAACATAATTCTCAATGAGGATGAACTGAAGCCTTTTACTCTCAAATCTGGCACAAGACAAGGATGTCCTCTATCACCACTCCTATTCAATATAGTTCTGGAATCATTAGCTACAGCCATTAGACAAGAGATAGAAATAAAAGGAATAAAAATAGGTAAAGAAGAAGTCAAATTATCATTATACGCAGATGACATGACAATTTATTTGGAAGACCCCAAAAACTCCACCAACAATCTACTAGAATTACTACAAATTCAGTAGCATAGCAGGTCACAAAGTCAACACACAAAAGTCAACGGCATTTCTCTATACAGATAACAAAAAACAGAGAAATTAGAGAAACAATACCCTTTACAATAGCACTGAAGAAAATGAAATATTCAGGAATTAATCTAACTAAAGAAGTAAAAGAGCTTTTCAATGAAAACTATATTACTCTGAAAAAAGAGATCCTAGAGGATTTCAGTAAATAGAAGGATAGATATCCCCTGCTCCTAGAGAGGAAGAACCAACATTGTGAAGATGGCCATACTCCCTAAATTGTTATATAGATTTAATGCAATTCCTATCAAAATATCATCAACATACCTCACAGACCTGGAGAAATCATTCCTAAGATTTATTTGGAACCAAAAAAGACCCAAAATTGCAAAGACAATCCTAGGCAACAAAGGTAAGCAGGAGGCATTATAATTCCTAACCTAAAATTATACTACAGAGCTACTGTGATAAAATCAGGATGGTACTGGCAAAAAAATAGACCTGAGGATCAATGGAATAGATTAGAAGATGCAGAAGTAAATACAAACACACTCAACCACCTTATTTTTGACAATGGGGCCAAACATGATTACTGGAAGAAAGATAGCCTCTTTAACAAATGGTGCTGGAAAAACTGGCTCTCCACATCGAAAGCTAAAACTTGACCCATGTATATCACCATGCACTAACCTAAAATCAAAACGAATTAAAGATCTAAATATTAAAAGAGAAACCCAAAACCTCCCAGAGGAGAAAATCGGAAGAAATCTTAAAGACATCGGGGTAGGCAAAGAGTCCATGGACAAGAAACAAAATGCACGTTTAACACCCGAAATAATCAACAAATGGGACATCCTCCAGCTGAAAAGTTTTTTCATGTCAAAAGAAATTACCAATAAAGTGAAAAGATAACCCACATATTTCTAAAAAAATTTTAACTAATAAATATTTAGACAAAGGTCTTCTATCTAGAATTTATAAAGAAATAAAAGCCATTAGGGTCCCAAAATTCCAAGATCCAATCCAGAAATGGGCATCTGAGATGAATATACACTTCTCAGAGAAAGAAATTCAAGAAGCCTATAAATACATGAAGAAATGCTCCACATCACTAGCCATTCACGAAATGCAAATCAAAACAACACTTAGATATCATCTCACCCCAGAAAGAATGGCTACTATAAAGAAGTCAACCAACAATAAATGCTGGAGAGGCTGTGGTGAAAAAGAAACACTTCTTCATTGCTGGTGGGAATGCAGACTGGTGCAACCATTATAGAAAGCAGTGTGGAGACTCCTTAAAAAACTAGAACTGGAAATCCCATTCAATCCAGCCATCTTCCTACTGGGAAGTTTTCCAGAAGAACTGAAAACATCATATCATAGTGATATCTGTGCACCTATGTTTATAGCAGCACAATTTGTGGCAGCTAAATCCTGGAAACAACCAAAATGCCCATCATCTGAAGATTGGTTGAAAAAGATATGGTATTTTCATAAAATGGAATACTATTCAGCTATAAGGAATGATAAACTAGAAGACTTCTTATATAAATGGATATATCTTGAATGTATACTCATTAGTAAAATAAACCAGACCTACATATGCAAATATCATATAGTCTCCCTAGTTTAAGGACCCAAAAGAAGAAATAAATTATTAAATAAATTTGGGGTGGCAGCAGGAATCAAATCTCAGGACCTTGCGTTTCTGCAGTCTCAACCCCTATAATTTTTTTTTTTTTTAGAAGAGTGCCTTAAATTCAAAATTCAATTGGAAGAATTTTTAAAAATTAATGTTTATTGAAAGTGTTCGTGTTTAATTGTTTGGTCGGTCTTACATACCTATGTCTGTTGATCTGTACTGATTTGATGATGAAAATATGTAATGCAACCAATGTTAAATTTTTCCTGTCTTCAAATTCTGTACTATATGTACCCTTGCCACTGTTTTTGTTTCTGTTATTTTTACTCTTAAAAAATAAACAAATTAAAATGTTTGGAAAAAATAAAATAAAATAAAATCATTTTTTCAGATTAAAAAAAATTTTTCTATAAATTACAAAAAAAAAAAAAAAGAAGGAGCAGAGTATAGAGTAGCCTAACTAATATAAAAAGTAAAGACAGAAAAGTTTTACAAAATCATGTCAGGCCCCCAATTTTAAGTTTTTTTCCCCCTTTGGTTTTGCTATAGTTTTTATTTTTGAGATAGTCTATGAACTGGGAATGTAGCTAAGTGGTATTATGTTTCCCTAGCGTAACTGATAAGGCCCTAGAATGAATGAATGAATGAATGAATGAATGAATGAATGAATGAATGAATATTTTTTTGAATCAATATCTTATTATGATGCCAACGCTGGCATCAAGTAATCCTCCTGCATCAGGAATCTGAGACTATAAGTACAAGCCACAATATTCACGTAGAAATCTCTCTTTATAAGATTATCACTATTAAATAACAATCAATTACATGTTTTTCATCTTACTCAATTATATTGTCCTAGTTATTCCCTTTTCTGCTAGCTCAAATGATTAATATCACCATTTTCAAGCGCTAGTTTATTGGTATTGAGACTGCAGCATTTGGTCATGAAATGGAGCAAAACTAACTGGTCCTCAAAGGGGCTAAACCATTATCTTAGTCCTACTAGTATTAAACTGTAAACTGCATTCACTGCTACTTCCAGAGTGTTAGTGTTTGTGTCTAGATGTCACTCCAAAGCCTCATGAGATAAGCAAGCCTCTATCTACAGTTTGTCATTAATTCATGATCCAATACTGGGATTAGGAGTATGAGTACTACAAGTGGATAGTTTAAATATAACATAGGAAGAGGGGAAAAGATTGCTAGCTGCTGCAGCTGCTGCTCCTCCCATTGCTCTTTTCTGTTTTCCACTGCCATGAACAGCTACTTTCTTATATGTGCCACTCTGCCTTGGAGCCAGCTGAGTGTGGTCTGAAACCACCACTAACTAGGAGCTAAACAAACCTTTCCTTCCTTAATTGTGGATATTGGGTATTTTGTCCCAACAACAAGCGAAAAGGAACTGAGACAAAATTTGGTACCAAGAAGTGGGGTCATTCCTGTGCCTAAATCTAATGATGTGAATTACAAGCCTTTAGGAATGACTTATGGGAAGAGAGAGGAAGGATTTGGAGATGGCCCCTATAAGAGAAGTGCTGGAATGCCTTCAGATGTTCTATATGAGATATTCTGGTCAGAGCTCAGAAGGCTAATAGAAATCCTGCCTGTAAAGACTAGGCTGGGGAGGTTTCTGCTGGGAAGACTACATTTTTCCTGGACTACAAACAATGTGTTATGGATTGGCAGAAAGTTTGCCTGCATTTTGCTTGTGGCCAGAGACCTTGCCTGAGACTAGGATTAAGTGTGCCAGACTGGTTAACCTAGCAGATGAAATTTCAAGGCAGTCGAATGTTGAAGCAGTGCCATTGCTACTGTTAGGGGCTTTTAGTCAAATTTTTGGTTTGGTTTGGTTTGGTTTGGTTTTTTTGTATTTTAGGGAAGGGTCTACAGGGTGTTTATGGTCTCATTACTAGATCAGATTCGTAGTGATCTGTCTGTCTACAGCCTCCCAAGAGCTGAGATTAGAGGCCCATGCCACCATGCCCAGTCTCCATTGCCCTCTCAGCATGCCATGGGGGTGGGACCAGCACGACAGGCCTGAGGATCAAACCCTGGCCCCTGCACCTGCTTGTAGGTGCTTTAATCTGCTGAGTTATTTAGCCAGTCCCAGATTTATGTTGAGAATCAAGAGCAAAGAGCCCAGCAGGATGATTTAAAATGTGAGTTTGGCCAGAAAGGAAGTGTCAGTAAAGCTGAGGAATACAAAAATAGAGCTGAGATAATCTCCACTGCCATGAAAGAACAACAGAATAGAAAAGATGCCTGAGAGCATCACAAGAAACAGCAAATCTCCACCTTTTGCAGCCTCAAAACTGCAAAAGTGAAAGGTTTTGCCTTGAAGAGAAAGCCACAGACCACCTTGTTCCATAATGGTGCGGATGGCCACTCACACCAGGTTGCAAAATAGTGGTAGCATAGCGAATTTGTTCCTCAGAATCAGGGACAGAGGACTCAGAAATCCAGGCACTCGAGCCCTACAGCCAAGAGAGAAGAAAACCTGGCTACTTCTCCAGTTGGCAGCCGACCTTGGCATCATCCACACAATATTGGTTTTAGACACATGTAGAATGCAAGAGTTCTGAGGCTAAGAAGGTGTCACCTAGATTTTAGGATGCATGGGAGGCCAGCAGTATGCCCCTGAAGGGGCAGTGTGTAAAGCTGTGACAATCCTAAAGTTCAGTGGAAACCCCAGAAGTTTGGAAAAGCCAGGAATGTGGATCATCTAAGAAAAGTTGCAAAGAGAATGAAGCAGTCCTCAGAAAGAAGCCATGGGAGATACCACCAAAAGTGCCACAGAGGAAGAATCACATAGAGCTCACACTTTGCCACAGATTGCTTCAGATGTTCCACATGGAACTACAGGACTTAATGTGGCCCTTCTGGATTTTTGACTTGCTTTGGTCCCAATGCTTTGTATCATACTGTTTCTATCTTTTAGAATGGTACTATTAAAAAAATTAAAAAAAAAAAAAAAAAAAAAAAAAGGGCCAGGGATGTAGCTCAGTGGCGCAGCACCTGCCTAGCAAGCGCAAGGCCCAGAGTTCGATTCCTGGTACCAAAAAACAAAATAGTAAAAAGACCAAAAAAAGTCCCTTTGGAAAAAAAAAAAAAGAATGGTACTATTTTTCTTGTACTATTGAATGTTGGAAGTGTTTCACTTTCCATTTGTACAGGGGCTCACAGTTAAAGAGTTTGTCTTAGATCTTGGAGGAGACTTGAGAACTGGACTTTTCAGCAATGCTGAAACTGCTAGGACTTTGGCAACTCTTAGAAATGGACTACAACACCTTTTGCATAAAGGGATGTGCAAGAGGCTTTGGGAGGGCAAGGGCAGAATGTTGTGGCTTGTGTCTAGTTGTCCTCTCAAAGCCTCATGCAGCTGCCCTCTTCCATGTACAACTCTGCCTTGGAGCCAGCCAAGCATGGACTAAAACCTCCATTAACTATGAGCTAAATAAACCTTTCCTTCCACAATTGTACATGTTGGGTATTTTTGTCCCAACAATGAGTGAAAATAAGCAGAGACACAGAGCTTGATCATTACATTTCTAAAACACTACTTCCAGAGAACTTCATACATAAGTTTCTTTGGAAAACACAGTAGCTCATAGAATATATTTTATGTATTTAATTTTTATGCATTTATTTTAATGTTTCTTAAAATAATCACTAGCAAATAATAAATTCCTTAAAAGCAAGGTCTCTCAATCTCAGCATTACTGACATTTGGGACAAGATAATCTGTTACTGTGGCTGGCTATCCTAGGCATCACAAAAGTTTCAGAACATCCTGAACCTCTACTTCTGTCAGTAGCATCCCCTAGTTGGGTTAACCAATGCCTCCAAACATTGCTAAACATCTCCTAGGAATAAAACTACCTCCTTATTCACTGAGAACAATTGCTTTAAGAACGAAAAGAACTTTTATATATTTATGACAGTTGAATGTGAACTATTCCCCAAAGGGCCATGCGTAAAAGGCTTGGTCCTTGTCTTGATTACTTTTCTGTTGTTGCTGGGACCAAATACCTGACACCAAAATTAAGAAAGAAAAGATTTATTTAGCTCACAGTTTGTCAAGGTTTCTCAGCTGGCTCCAAGGCAGAACAGCACATAGAAGAGGGCAGCTGTTCATGGCAGCAGAAAATAGGAAAGCAACAAGAGCAAAAGGGAGGCATAGCGGCAACAGCGGGCAGCAGGCCTCTCTGCTCTTCTTATATTGCCTTCACACTATCTGCCCCAAGGTGGTTTCAACCCTCACATCCATAATCCCAGCAGTACTCAGGGCCATGATCCCAGCCTTGGATCATGAATTAATCACAAACTTGAGAACCACACCCCAATGACTGCATTAGGCTTTTAGCAAACAGCCACACACAAACCATCACCCATGGCACTATTTGGGAGATAGTAAAAAATGTAAGGCGTGAGGGCTACTAGACTTAGGTCACTGACAGTGTTCTCTGGCTTTTAGATCAGTACACCACAGCTCTCTTAATTCTCAAACCATCAGACTTGGACTAGATGCAACTGGCCCTGTTGGGTCTCCAGCCTCTACACAGTTCTCAGACACCATAACTGTGAGCCAAATTTTCAGTTCATATAAATACAGTCATTCCTCCTTAACCACAGAGTTTTGGTTTCAGAACTTCCATTGGTATAAAATCCAGAGACTGTATTTTCAGTCCAAAGTTGGATGAATCCACAGACAAAGAACCTGTAGATAAAGGATCAAGTGTACGTATAAACACAATTAGATCTGTTCTTGAAAGATCCCTAATATACTACAACTAAACTGCTTCTTGACTTTTTTGTTTTAGATAGGGTTTTGCAATAGTATAGTTCAGGCTGGCCTTCAACTTACTCTGTAGCACATGCTGGTCTCAAACTCATAGTGCTCTTTCTGCCACTGCTGCCTGAGCTGCCACCCCTGGCTTCACATTTTTATGTTTAAGGTTAAAATTATAAACTAAAACACCCAAATTTAAATATTTATTAAAAAATTACAATAAATAAGACAAACCAATAGGTATATCTTCTTATAGTTTTCAAAGCTTTTTGTTATTATTAGTACTGATGATTAAAGCCACACACTTGTATATAGTAGGCAAGAGCAGCACTGACCTCACTGAGCTGCCCTGTAATTCTCTCAGCCTCCCAAACAGTGCACATATTCTATCATATGATTCCCACAGCAAGCCATAAAGTAGTTATGACAAGATTACCATCTATTTGTAAGGAAGGAAATCACACTATCATATAGTGAGACAGAAAGTCTTACCTTCTAAATTAAACATAATATACCACATCATGCTGCCACATCAGGTTCAGTAAACCAGCTTATTAAAAAAATAATAATAAAATAAAAAAACAACTAGAGCAACTCTTCAACAGCATATATAGGATTATACAAGAAAACCTTTACACATTTTCCTTAGCTATTTACAATCATGTCTCTCAAAACTAAAAACTGCATCACCATGCTTCAATGCCAGGTCTTATATAATTCACCTACAGTATCCTCATTCTCCTAAACTTTCAAACTTAAGTAGAATTAAGATAAGCTTTAAAAATAACTCAAAAAAAACATATTTATAACATATTTCTGAGACAAAACATAATAACACAATAACCTCAGATTGAGTTCTACATACATTATACCCATGTTTTAAATTGAGTAATATTAGTATCTCTATAATATAGAAACAATCTTGAAAACATTCTTGTTACTTCAACTTTCATTAGTGTGGGGCCAAAGAGATAGCTCAACAGACTAAAGCACCTGCTTAGGCAAGCTTAAGCAAGTACAGAGACAAGGGTTTGGCCCCCAGCACCACATGCCACACTATCCACACCCCCAGAGCAGGCTGAGCTGGCCAGAGTCCTGGTGTAGTGGTGCACCCCTGTAATCCTAGCACTGGGTAGGCTGAAAACAGGAGGATCACCACAAGTCCAAGCTGTATAATGAGACACTGCAACAACCAAATACATTAAAAAAAAAATTTACTCGTGTGACTCATCAGGCAACATTAGAAACCCAACCAAAACTCTATTTAGTATCTCCCATCTTCACCGTATATAACTACAATATCAGGGGCACTAATATGAAATATCTTAATAAAAAATATTAGTGTAAGTTTCTTTAGTCAGAATAAAGATTTTACAAATGTACATATTTCTTCCAGACTCATCAATTTAAAAAAATGGACTGATGAAATGAGTTAATTAATTAAAACTCTTAAGCAGAACAGAAGCAAATTAGTAGCTCAAGCTCAGAAAATAGGGATAATTTAAGAAAAGAAATCACAGATATGAGAGAGGGGATTATCCTGACTAAAAAAATACCAACTAACTCAGCTTTAATTTTATAATTCCATTAACAAAAGCCAAACCATCTTTGAAGATATCAACTCACTCCTACTGAAGCCTAATAATCTATCAACTAGATTTGATAGAAATTTGACAGAAATGAAATCCCTTAACTATTTTTAATAAAGTAACTCTGGCCACCTATATGTAGAAGAAAAACAATTTAACCATGAGAGCTAATCCTGAAAAAAAGTACAGAAAAAGAAAAACTTCTTAGAAAGATGTTTCACTTCTTATACTTCACACGTAAATTGTGAAGCCTTGAAAAAAATAAAAATAAAACCATCCTGATTAACCTCTAAGAGTAAGTAAAAACAGATTCTTCAACATTTTAACGAAAATTTCTACTACATTTTAAATATTTAGACTTAATTTACAAATGAATGGAAGTTCCCATTTCAGAAAAATCTATTAGCCAAGGTATTATGTATGGTCTAGGAAAATGTTTTCTCACTGCCTTAAGCTTCAACTATAAGAAAAGGCCAAATTTTTGGCCAGGGTATTGGGTTTAAGTATTGTCAAATAAGGGCCAGGGATGTAGCTCAGTGGCACAGCACCTGCCTGGCAAGTATGAGATCCCAAGTTCAATTTCAATAAAAGAAATTGTCAAATAGACACTTCTATAAAGTAACTGCTTCTTATTTTTCTCCGTTTTTTTTTTTTTTTAAGATAAACAAAATTTTGTGCCATAAATGTTAAGCCTAATATGCACATTCACTCAATACACAGTGCTAGGACCATGATGCCACTCCCCTGGGAAAAGCTCCCCAACACCTCTGCACTAGAGTATGTCCACTTCTTAATATACCTAGTAATATCCCATGCATTGCCTTCACAATATGTCACCAATGAAATAACTTGTGTATTTAAGTGTATCTTCCCCCTTTGGCCATAATCTCTACTTCCCTCCAGCCCTGTATTTATGACTTACTGTAGGTAGTATTTAATATGTGACAAATGAAATGAAAACAGAAATGAGCAAGAGGAAATGAAGATTCAAAGCAAGCAGAGTAACACTATACTCTTCAGGCTGTCTCTGTCACTTCCCTCCTCACTGAGGCAAAACACCCAGCAGCTGCAATTTAAGGAAGGAGAGCTTTATATGATTCATGTTTCAGTCCTTGGATGGAGGGCTGGCTCCAATGCAGGGCAGCATGGCAGAGGGTCACAGCAGGGGAAAGCTGCTCAAGGAATGGCAGACAGGAAGCAGAGGGGAGAAAGGAGGCAGGGGAAGATATAACCCTCTAGGTCACCAGTTTCACATCTATTTTTCTCCAATGTTTAAGAATCAAGGATGATCACAACAAACTGGGCAGGCAAAATAGCTCAGCAGATTAAAGCACCTGCAAACAGGCACAAGAGCTGGGGTTCCAACCCCGGGCCTGCCATGACAGCCCCACCCTCAAGCATGCTGAGATGGCAGTCGAGACTGGGCACTATGGCGCACGCCTGTAATCCCAGCTCTTGGGAGGCTGTAAACAGGTGAATCACTATGAGTCTAATCTAGTAGTGAGACCCTGAACACCCTGTAGACCCTTCTCTAAACTACAAAAAAAGAAAACCTCCTTCCATAGCTGTCATCAGACACAGAATCATACATGGAAACACCCAAAGTAGACTAACTGTATCGAATCCCAAAGATTAGCTAATCTTACAAATGTCAAAAGAAGTATGAATTTAAAACACATGTGAGTCTGGCATTTTTATAAAAAGAGCCTGCTCAAATGTCACAACACCACTAGCACTTTCCTATCTTCAGTTTTCCCCCTCATACGAATTATTTAAAAACTTGCTTTTGTGTGTGTGTGTGTGTGTGTGTGTGTGTGTGGAACCAGGGATTGAACTTAGGCTCTTGCACTTGCCAGGCAAGCACTTATTCAGCACTTATTCTGCTGAGCTATCTCCCCAGCCCTCATACAAATTATTTAAAACTCAATTTTACTGAATATCTTTCTACAAAAGCAAACTTAGATTTTAAAAAAATCTCTACTCAATTATCCAGACTATTACAGTATAATTATAGGGAAATAGAGTGTCCCATATGATTACTAATCAGGCACATCAACACTTAGCAAGTCTTTCTTCAAAAGTTGTGTTCCTTTTTTTGTCACATAGTTAATTCAGTTAATATCCATCTCTAATGATTACTTATCGTAGTGCCTAGTAAGTACTCAATAAATATTTGATGAAAAAAAGATTATTCTATTATCAAGGTCTTGCCACTTTTTATCACTTTCAAAGCTTGTAAAATTGATTTATGGAATATTACTTTATACTCTACCCTTCAAATCCACAGCATCTGGTGTAAATCAAAACAATATATACATATATATAGTAATATATATATACATATATATATAGTAATAGACTTTATAGATATATATATAAAGTCCATGACTTACAAATGAGTCCCATTCCAGGATAACTGTTGACAAGTAAATTCATTTGTAAGCCATCAAAGTGTGTCTTGTATGGTCTATCTGTGAAAGTTCACAACGCAAATATTTGTACGTCAGGGACTGTACAAACTGAGGCAAAAATGTTTCTTTCAAAGTTGTAAGTGAAGAAAAGGAAAGGTCATATATACATTTCTTAGAAATGCTCACTCCCTTAGTAATCTGATTTTTGTACATTTTAAGTTTCCCCAGGAATCAAGATCTATTTTTATAACAGAAAAAGTAAGCAATTAAGTCTGAATCAAGAGAAATAAGGGGGTAAAATGGCATGAGATGTAATTGAACAAGCAGCAGATAAATCACGTAAGGCTCTGCAGCCATGATAAAAACTTTACATTTTATTGAGCTATACAGATACTAAAGAATTAGAAGCAGAGAAATAATAAGGGCTGACTTGCATTCTCAAACTTGCCCCTGTTTGATGGACAAGGATGCCTGAATTCACAAAATGCTAAGAGACTTGCTTAATATCACAAAACTAGTGAGTGGCAGAGTTGAGATTCAAGTCCCCGCTATTCATCTTGACATCTTCCAAAGCTCCCTTAAGACCTTTACAACATCTCTTCCATCCAACACTATCCTCAATCTCATCCTCTCCATTTTTTCACCTTTACCTCAATCTCCCTACATTCTCTTCCCCTTGACCTAGTCCACTACCATAGATACAACTTTTATCTATCCTTATGACAACTAAACTTAACACTCCAGCACAACATTCTCTTTAGAACATCAGGGCTGTATTTTTCATGTATGCTGCACTAGTACCTAAAATTCAATATGCAATAAAGCAGTTCAAAAATTGGATTTTACTAAAAATTCATTTCATCAAAAATATTTTTTCTGAAGCACTACCTGACATGCATCAAAATGGCTTAAAATCTTACACCTGCATGAGTCTTCCTTCTACTTCACATGTTAATCAATAAATCTAATAATTCTATGTACCACCATCCAATTAAGCCTTAGAAGCCTCAAGTGGTGGTGCACACCTGTAATCCCAGCACTTGGGAGGCTGAGGCAGGAGGATCGAAACCAGCCTGGGCTACAAAAGTGAGCTCAAGGCCAGCCTGAACCGCATAGCAAGACCCTGTCTCAAAACAAAGACAAAATAATAATAATAATAATAATAATAATAATAAGCTTTACAAATTAGCTCTAAGCATGTCACTCCTTGTTAGCAACCTTCAGTGACTGCCTAAAACCAACAAATAAAATGTGCAAATTCTATCTTCCATTCATATCATATCTTATTCTACATGAATATCTTTATTCAAACCATTGCTCTCCTTTGTCTGCTATCTTTATGTCTCTGAATCCTACCTTTCCTTTAAGGTCATTAAAATATGGCCTCTCCCATTAATTAAGTTCTCCCTGTGCTTTAAGGCAGGTTAGAGCATAGCAAAGTAGCTGGGCAACAAGAATCTACTGACTCAGAAATCTGTGACCTGACAATTCAGGACTTGTACCTAAACCCTGAATTCAACCAGGTTTTTCATAAGATGGCCCAGATCAGAAGTGAGCCTGAGAAATGGAGAAACCAAAAGACGGGTGGTGAAGTTCATGGCCTCCTGTTCCCTTTCACAGTGGTCTACTCCACCCTGTAGAGTGCACTTCTTTTCTTGCTCTTAATTGGCCTGCACTTGCTCCACAGAACATGTTTCTTTTCCTACCTTTAGTAAATGTAAAACCATGCTACTTTCTATGTTTGTTTTGTCCAATTCTTTGTTCAGGACAAGAAGAACCTAGAAAGAATCTCTAGGAGTCTCCAGAATTCCACAAACTAGTAATAAGCCCAGCCAGTTATTAGTAAATCTAATCATCAAATTTCGGTCTTGTCTGTGTTAAAGATTTTGATCAGTATCAGCAAATAACTAAAAGCTAAAACCTAAAAGCTTTGTAAGCAACTAAAGTTCAGGATGAATGCAATATTCTAGAGTAAATAAAATGTTTGATCATTCAAAATAATCTAGACAATTAAACCAACTCAATATATGGGTATATGGAGCCGAGGAAATAGCTCTGTGGCACAAGTGCCTGCCTTGCAAGTGCAAGGTCGTGAGTTCGAACCCCAGTCTCACAAAAAAAAGGGGGGAGGGTATTAAAAACAATCTAATGGAAAAGCACATGAATCATTACTGTGGATTTGGCTCTTGCTCTCCTCCAAGTGGATCTCTCCTCACCAAAATGTATTCTATTTTTCAAGTATGGTATGGTTTGTGTCTAGTTGTCTACCTAAAGCCTCCTGCATTCATTGGGGCAGCTTTTAGAGTTTGGGAATAATTCGTGATCCAATGTAGGGATTATGGGTGTGAGTGCTACACTCACCCCAAGAGAGTAATCTGCATACAATGTAAGGAAAGGAGACAGGCCAAGCCACTGCTCCTCCCTTCACTCTTTGCTATTTTCTGCAGCCATGAACTGCTGCCCTCTGCCATGTGCAGCTCTGCTTTGCAGCTACCTGAGTATGGACTGAAACCCCCACTAATTGTGAGCCAAATAAGCTTTTCCTTCCTTTAATTCCTTAATTCTGTCATGTATCTTACCCCATCAATGACTAAGGCAAAATATAATATAAAGGTCAATTCCTTTTGAGTTGAAGAGAATTTTGTAATGATTATGTAAATAGAAATAATGCTGGTATCAAAAAATACTAGAATTTGAAGTACTTCTATGCTTTAAAATCAAACATTTTTAATGAGAATGTACTGACTCAGAAACATAACCAGTAGTGATATAGCAAAATTAGAGCCCTTTTTCCAGCATTATTAATTTTTATCAGTGATTTATGATAGCTAAAGAAGAAAATAACAGTAAATCAGATATGACCATTACGCTCAGAGATAGCTGCTAGAAAAAAGGGTAAAAAAAAAAAAAAAAAAAAGAATTGGGTCAGAATTTACTGCAATAGTAAGCCTTCAGCACACAATCAGAAGTGATATGCTGGAAGTTGTACTTTGTACTCCGAAGAAAACAGCCAAAGAACAAGAAGTCACATGTGAAAAAATAAGCTCAACAAACTTAAAATGTCATGTAAGTGCATAGCGAAATTAAACATTTAGTTTCCCATTTAAAAGAAAAAAAGAACGAATGATTTTGTTCCATCTCCAAGGGGACAGCAAACCAAATAAAGATCATAATTTACTTATGGAATACAAAGACGAAGCCAGCCATTCCCCTATGAGGGCAAACCACTGGCAAGCTTTGGCAAGTTAACTACAGAATGTCCATAAATTGCTTTTGATTTCTAGGAATTTCAACTCTGGTATAAATGTTAATTCTAGGCCTAAAGGTGATGGACATATTCCTTATAATCTGACAGAGTATAACAGGTTTGTTAGATTATAACTATATATTTGTTAAATTATATGGCTCAAAGGAAGCACATGTGGAATAAACATTTTCATACTATGAAGAAGGACCTACAAATCTAAAGATGGATGAAAACTCAAGCTTTTAAACCATTCATTCCCAAAAGTACAAATATTCTACATATTTTGAACTCTGCTAAGAATAAACGCTAGTACTCCAATATGGAAATTCTAAAGAAAATAACCCAGGAAAAGGGTCTTAAAACCATCTGAAGTTAGTAGACTTGTTTTCCTTCTTAGGGAAGGCATCCAATTATTTGAAAGCACAGAGTTCACACTTCCTAAATGGACAACTGGGTATTCAAAAACTGGCCACAAAACCAAGGACAAACAACTAACCTCTTTTAATTTTACTGGCACTCAGTTTAACAACTGTTTCTGGTATAAATGTGCACTGGAAAGTATCACTTCCTCTGACTGTGGCAGTAACTAACATCCAATAAACAAATATATGTGTAACTGTTAGTGTACAACACAAAATATACGGGAATACTTTTCTAAAAACCACATATAAGGTAGATGTGGTGTGCATGCCTATATTCCAGCACTAGAGATTGACTAAATCAGGAGAATCCTGAGTTAAAGGCCTCCTTGGGCTACACAGTAAGCTCAAAGCTAGCCTGAACTACATAATGAGACCTTATCTCAAAACAAATAACACACACACACACACACACACACACACACACACACACACAAAATGATGAGCTAAGAGTATATTTTTTACAAATTGTGCAAACACGAAGATTCACTATCAACAGGAATGGTATACCTACATTTTAAAGTGGCTTAGGTAGAAGGTACTACAACTGCAGACACTAAGATAAAAACAAGCATGAGAGCTGATGCAGGAATGAGTGTAAATGCCATAGGAATGGAAAGCACCCATCTTAAACACTACAAAAACTGCTCCTGATAAAAATCTTCCCCCAAACTAGTTTCCCTTCAGAATTCCTTCATTTCTATCAACAATGGGAAGTGTACTAATGAGACTTAAAACCTTAAGTCCTCATGATGGCCCCATATTCTATTCATTCTTCCTGTGAAATGCCTATAGAACTGCCCTTTCATTTCTTTTTTTTTTTTTTTTAAGAATTTTTTTGTTTTATTTAATTTTTTTTTTTCTTGTTTCAGAACTTTTGTTTGTTTATTTATTTATTTTTATGGCTGGCTCAGCCTGCCCTCTGGCGCAGCATGTGGTGCCAGGGATAGAACCTCGGTCCCTTCAGCCACGTAAGCTTTCCTAAGCAGGTGTGCTAGACCACTGGGCCATCCTGCCAGGCCCCTGCCCTTTCATTTCCCCAGCAGACCCTGAAAGTATTTCTCACTCCTACACTGTCGGTGAGCTCACTCATTTGCTTGTACCTGCTACACTCATTCACTCAGCGTGTGCTCAATGAATCTACTGTTCTAAGGGAAGATGGAGACGCAGATCGCATTACTGCAATGTTACAATGACACCATTTTATTAGGCCCATTAGGTGTCATCAGCTGTTCTTACACACAGTTATCCTATCTAAGTCAACATGAATATTTCACAAAGCAAGAAATCTAAGGCATAAAGAAATAAAGTAATTTCCTAAAGATCACCCTGGTAGTTAATACCAGAAGGAATCTCACAGGAACTCTGACTCTTTCCACCACTTAGTGAATCTGTGCACTCACTCCCAAGCAGCCTTTCAATTCCCTCTACCCAGGGCTTCCAAATTCATCACATTACTATTCATACTTGAAACTCCTTGACTTAAAAACTCCTTTGTTTCTTTTGCCTGATTTTCAGTTTGACTTTGTGTCAAAAAAAAAAAAAAAAAAAAACAGAACCCTGATTTTTCTTACTAGCATTAAATCTTATTAATCTCTTAATTTCCTTAAACTTCAGTTTTCTTACCTATGAAATGAAGATAACAAGCAGAAATTATATAAGAATTAAACAAGAATAAGATGCAAAGGATTAAACATACTAAGTAAGTTATTCATAACTTCCACAAAAAACCTTACTTCAGCCGGGGGTGGTGGCGCATGCCTGTAATCCCAGCACTCGGGAGGCTGAGGCAGGAAGATTAGTGCAAGTTCAAGACCAGCCTGGGCTACAAAAGCGAGCTCAAGGCCAGCCTGAACTGCATAGCGAGACCCTGTCTCAAAAAGACAAAAAAAAAAAACCTTACTTTAGACAATGTATTTACTTCTCTTATAAAAACCACACAGATTTCTATTTCAATTCTCATTATTACCTTTCCACTAAGAATAAGTACCCTATAAACAGTGACCATGAGAATCACTATCTGTCCAACCTTATCTTCAAAGCAAAGTCCTCTTTCCAAGAATTTTTCCCTGGTCATGTTCAATGAACTTTACTCCGCAAGGCCTCTTTGGGAAGGGGAGGAGGAAAAACAGCACAATTGTTCAAGGGCTGTTATGAACTAGAAAATACACAATATATCCTCAAAGCATTATTTTATTTCATTTCATTCTCACAGAGAAAAACAAATATGCACGAAGTCAAAACAAACAGCTAATAAATGATAAAGCTGAGATTAAACCCTAGATATCCCGGATTCCTTTTAAAAGCTCAACCTTTTCCCATCATGTCACCCTGAATCTTGCTTGACACATGGAAACATACATTTAATCAGCAATTACCCAAAACTTACGAAGGCCATAGTGCTGCCATACACCCTTAGTGGCCCCATCCACATACACACATACATGGAAGTGACGAATAACTTCTTTCATATCAAACAAAGCAGTCATGACATAACACTTATCCAGAGCAACTTCAATATGCTTTAACAGCTTCTAATCTCTTCTACCTCACTTAAAATGCTGGTTTGTACTAATTTCAGTTCACAACCACTGCACAACAGCAATGCAAAATGTAAAGCATTCAGCTGTAAAAGTTACAAGATGACAGGAGCTAAAAAAGTTATCCTCAAGAAGTATTTAACCTAGTTGGAGTTTACAATAGTAAAATACAGCCCTCACCACCTGGCAGAAGTGGGAGAATCCACATTCTGTTGCTCCCCTGAACTTCTCTACCACAATATATACTTCATAAATTGTCTAGGATGGGCACAGAAGAAATATCAGGCATTCAACAATAAAGTAAAGAACTAGTCTTTCAGAGGGAAAAGTTACATAGCACAAAACTCTCTTCTCTCCTCCTCCATCACCCTCTGAGGTCAACAACAGTATCTTTTTCTTTGTGGTGCTGGAGATCACACCCAGGACCTTGCGTATGCTGCTAGGAAAGCATTCTGCTGAGCTACATTCCTAGCCCAAGAACAGTCTTTTTGCGCAGCTGAATATACCCAGAGCACAATGTGCATAGATATACAATTAAAAAGAAATCTGGGGTGGGAGATATAGTTCAGTTACACAACACTTGCTTAGTATGTCCAGACCCTGGGTTCAGTCCCCAACACAACAAAATCAAAATCAGAACCACAGAAGCACTAATGAGGAAAAGAAGATAAACATAAATTTTTGCCAAAGTAAATCACAGAAGCTATTTCCAACTCCAAAAATTCTACACTGACCTCTACTCTAGAAAGTGCGGTCCCTCTGTCACCACTACCCAGGAGTCTGTTAGAAATGCAGTTCCTCTGAGCCTCCACCTACTGATTCAGATCACCCATTTTAACATGAGCCCTAAGTGATTCCTAATACAATTTAAAGTTTGAGAAATACCATTCTACAGCATAAAAATGAAACTGGCTCCCAGAACCTCAGAGAAAGTATCTTCTGTTTTATCTCTGTAATCATTAATCAAAATATTTAAGCTGTATTACAGATATAGCCACAATACACCTACAGCATTTCTATAAGAATCCATTACATATTGAATGGAACTTTTAAGAAACATACACACACAGCCCTTGCCTTCTCAGAACCCAGACGCTTGAGGCAATAAAAGGACCATGAACTTCAGTGACAAGGAATGAATCTTGAAAAACAAGGATGAGGTTATGGAAGAAAAGCTCTGGCAAGATCATTAAGAAAGAACTTCTCTTAACAGTTCCCAAGTCGGCGGTACATATACGCATTTCTGAACATTTTCATTCATTGCCCTACATGTAGAGATGTATAATAAAATGATCCAGCTGATGCGTAAATCATCCTCCTGAAACCCCATTCGCTGACTCAAAGACTTGAACCACTCTTGAATCACCACGAAAAATCTACAGTCAGGAGCTTACTTCATAAACTTGTAAAAACATTTGGAAAACCCTCAAGTGACAATCCTGACATTCCACATTGAGACAAGATCTATGGCCAAAGGGACGCGGGGTGAAATATCCCCTTTCTCGAAAGAGAGAGAGAGAGAGAGAGAGAGAGAGAGAGAGGATCACAGGGATTAGGAGAGGTCAACCGCTGGCAGTCACCTCGTCGCCTCCCTGACCTACAAACACTTCTTAAAGAGTGGAAAACTCGGGTTCCTGACTTCAGATTCAAGGCGCCCTACACGTAACCCTAAAGTTGGGAGCCCCTCCTCCTCCCAGCAACAGGCAGCGGAGCTGACAGCTGACGCTCGGCGCCTCGCGGGCTCCGGCGGGCGCGGGGACCTCGCTCCGGGACCGACCCCCCAGCCGCTCGCCCCCTCCCCGGAGCGGGGCGCCTTCCCGGAGGAAGCGGCCGCGGGCGCGTCCCGGAGCCCGCAGGGAGCCCGCAGCCCGGCCCGGCCTCCCCACTAATGTGGTCCTGAGGCAGAGGCGGGCGGTCTCACCAGGTACAGAGGGGCGTAGATCTTCAGGGACTCCTCCAGGGCGCCCCAGGTGATCTGCAGGAAGGAGACCCGGCAGGAAGGGTTCCAAGTGTGGCCGACCTCGTAGCAGTTGTGAGGGATGGACTTGCTGAAGGCCGCCATGACGGGAGCACGGAGGTCCGGAGGGGATGCAGGCTCGGAGGGAGCGACACCGGCTCGCGCGCCGGCCTCTCACCCAGCGGGCCACCGAGGTGCGAGGTGGAGGGAAAAGGTCACACGCGCCGAGCTACCTCGAGCCAAAACTCCCTCGGATATTGCGCGCTCAGCGTATCCTGCTCGAGGGGGCGGAGCGCGCACGTGGGGGCGGGGACAGGCGGAACGCGCGCGCTCCCCGGCGGGTCTGCGCCTGAGCGCGCCCACAGAGCCCGGAGGGCGGGCGGCGGAGCGGAGAACGCGCGCCGCGCTGACCGGGAGCGCAGCTCGGGGCCGCGCCCGCCTACCCCAGCTCCGCGCGAGCCGGGCGCTGGGAGCGCAAGCGCGGCGGCGAGAGCGCGGTGCGGTACAGCAGGTGACGCGTCAAACCTTCCTCCAGCTTCCATCCTTTAAAGTGTGGCCAAGTACAGCCGAGGGCAGTGGAACAACGGGCTTAAAGGTCTCTGCTAGCAGCTGGAGGAGAGTTTGCCAGAGCAGCGCGGGGGAGGACTCCTCCCCAGGAAGCAGGTCGGCGGCTGACCTGGGCGGCCGCCTGGCCCCCCGAGCTGCAGGCGGCTCCGCACGTCTCAGCTCTGCGCTCCTGGGGAGCCTTGCAAGGTCTGTCCGCTGTGCCCAGGAACGTGTGAGGAAAGGGCCCAGGCATCTGAGTGCTCAACGCGGGCAGCCCACGGCATCCTTAACAGGTGCGTGTGGACCGAGCAGTGCACCCCGAGGAGCCGCAGTGGTGTTTTCCTGGAGAGACGCTTGCCAGCAACTGCGTGGCACAGGATCCGTGTGACCTGCGAGGCCTGAATTCCCCAAATGTCACTGTCTCTTTTATAACCTTCCAGTTTCTCTGGAATTCTAAATTTTATTAAAATTAAAAAAAAAAAAAAAAAAAAAAAAAAAAAAAAAAAAAAAAAAAAAAAAAAAAAAAACAAGAACTCGCTGCCTTTACAAGAGAACTTCCTAATTGTCTAGCCGATAGTTTACCAATATTGATTGAATCACTACTATTTTCCTGGCACTATTCTAAGCTATTCGCCGCTCGAGGGACAGATATGAACATGGGTCAATGTTTCTATTTTCATGGAACTAGCACTTAACTCTTGCACAATGCAGTAAGAAAACTTCATCAGGTAAAACAGATGAAAATTATTTGAAAGAAATAATACTCAGATGCAAGGCCCCAAGTAGCAATGGTAAAAAGCTAAAAGTGTTTGTCTCTCAGGTAAACACAGTCCTGAAACGCAGCGCCACAACAGCGGGGATCTCAGACTCCTTGCATTAGGTTGTTGTGACAACTGTCACCCCTGATTTCCACCTTGACTGATAAAAAATGACTACGTCACCCAGGGAGACCAACAAAGAAGAGAGGCACAAAATTCTCTTTGAGAAAATTTTTCATTCCAACAGTTAGAAAACTCAGGTAGGATCACTGTGAGTTTGAGCACAGCCTGGGCTATACATAGTGAGTTCAAGACCACCTAAACTACATAATGAGACCCTGTCCTAAAAAGAAAAAGAAAAAGAAAGAAAAAAAGGATGAAGAAATAATCTCTAATCTCAGAAGATTCATATAAATCACTTCTTAGATCTCTTGGTCAAAGCTTAGTAATATGCCCACATTTTCTTGCAAGGGAGGCTGGAAAATATTTTTTTAGCTAGTGAGACAAATGCTCATCTCGTATTTGGGTTTGATTACTGAGAAAATGAAAGGAGCAGATACTGGAGCACCTAGCACATCTTCCATAGCTTTCCACCAGGGGCTCATCACTCTTCCTATAGTTCTTTCCTAAAAGACATAAAGTCCTATGCAGTTACCAGGTCCTTACCAAAGTCAGGATCTCCCTTAGGAACATAAGTAGCTCTTACGTTCCACTGGTCATCCCCTTCAACAAATCCAGTATACAATGGTCAGATGGGAACAAGACACCCACAATTATTTTTTAAGTTCTCCAATCGAGAAAATGAGAAGATCAAAAACACACAGAAACTTGCCCTAGAAGTTTAAGAACCGTAAACGCAGGTTTATCTCACTTAACCTCAAACATTCATTCCTCGAAGCTTGATAGGCCACAAGAAAATAACAAATGAGAACATGCTTTAAAATGGAAAAAATGAAATTCATTACAAATCAACCCCCCAAATTTTAACGTATTTAAAGTAAATCAAGGGCCAGCCTAAGTAGCTCAGCAGATTACAGCACCTGCAAGCAGGTGCAGGAGCCAGGAATTCCATCCCTGGGGAGTTCCATCATCCTAAGAGCCTGCTGAGAAGGCAGTTGAGGCTGGGCGTGGTGGCGCACACCTGTAATCCCAGGTCACGGGAGGCTGTAAACAGGTGGATCGCTACAAGTCGGTTCTAGTAGTGAGACCCTAAACACCCTGTAGACCTTGCCCTAAAAATACAAATAAATAAATAAATAAATAATATTATCAAATATAAGTAACAAACCATCACACTGTGATGCGTAATACTTAGTAAATAGCATTTCAGTCTTGAGAGGATACAGCTCAGTGGTATCACACCTGTGCCTTGCATGCCTGAGGCTCTGGATTTGTTCCCAAGCTCCACAAAATTTTAAAATATGGTCTGGGGAGATAGCTCAATAGAATAAGCACCTGCTTAGCAAGCACAAGGACCCTGAGTTTGATCCCAGGCACCACCAGCTGAGCCAATCAATCAATCAATCAATATTTTTAAAAATTTAAAGACATTTCAGAAGGGGGAGGCATAATAAATACTCAGGAGAGATGATCTATCCTTTGAAATTTTAAAAAGGAAATACAGATATAGATGATATAGATAGGGATAGATAGATTTTGTTTTTTTTATTTTTTTTTCTTGTTTCAGAACTTTTGTTTGTTTATTTATTTTTATGGCTGGCTCAGCCTGCCCTGAAGGCAGGGCTGGCGCAGCATGTGGTGCCGGGGATCGAACCACGGTCCCTGCAGCCGCCTAAGCTTTCCTAAGCAGGCGCTTCAGACCACTGAGCCATCCTGCCAGGCCCCTGGATAGATAGATAGATTTTGTAGGAAAGCAGTTCATTTATAATGTGAGTTATGGTTTGTGTCTAGTTGTCCCCACAAAATCCATGGGGCAGGGACTTATGGAGTTTGAGATTAATTCATAATCTAAGCTGGGATTATGGTGTTTAGTACTGCTGGGATTGTAGGTGTGAATATTATTCCCATCCTGGGATAATAGCTTGAATGCAATTTAAAGGAGACAGACTTCCTCTCTGTAGCCATTGTTACTACTACTCTTCCCTTTTGCTCTCTGCTCTGCTGACACCATGAAAGGTTGCTGTCTGCCTTGGAGCCAGCTGAGTATGGACTGATACCTGCAGTAACTGTGAGCTAAATAAACATTTCCTTCCATCATTTTGGATGTTGGGTATTTGTCCAAGCAATGAGAGAAGAGTACCAGACAATGTGGTTGTATATAATGATATCTGGCTCTTTTTCAAAAGAAGGGCCCTATTAAGTTTAAAGGTAATGTCAAACATTTCATCTGCATGCATCATTAATTTTTTCAGGCTAGCTATGACAGTGGCTTGACTAGAGTCTCTTATTATTTTTTTTTTTTTAGAATTTTATTTTTTTTTTTCTTGTTTCAGAACTTTTGTTTTCTTATTTATTTTTATGGCCAGCTCAGCCTGCCCTGAGGGCAGGGCTGGCGCAGCATGTGGTGCCAGGGATCAAACCGCGGTCCCTGCAGCCGCCTAAGCTTTCCTAAGCAGGTGCTTTAGGC
Source organism: Myocastor coypus (assembly GCA_004027025.1). Classification (NCBI taxonomy): domain Eukaryota; kingdom Metazoa; phylum Chordata; class Mammalia; order Rodentia; family Myocastoridae; genus Myocastor; species Myocastor coypus. The sequence goes on along the minus strand of PVJA010004162.1, from coordinate 64,194 downwards.
CACTGAGCCATCCTGCTGGGCCCCTAGAGTCTCCTACTGAGACTTTATTATTTCATATTTTCCTTTAAAACAAAACTTAGCGTTCATCAACAAGATGAAGCAAAAAGTCTGTTCACAGAAGGCACACAATGAGTGAAAGAAACTCACCTGCCAATTTGCAATCTAATTCAAAGGTTCTGAAGAGATGCCAAGCTGAAAAACTGTTGCTCTTACAATATTCCATCTTTTAAGATGTCACTAAAAAAGAAAGAGTTCTTAAGAGCTTATGCAAATGATTCAGCAACACTGAATTTGTTCAGATCTACATTAAGCAAAGCACAAGCTCAATAACAAAGTACAACTCATACTAACAACATTATAGTACCTCTTAATTCCCACAGCCTTCAAAATACACAGGTCTAGCCAGCCCCTGCTGGTACAGAGCTGTGGGGCCCAGTACTCTGCGGACAGGGGGCAGAAGAAATGCAAATGTGAGCCCACCTTGGGCAATTTAGTGATTTAGCAAGGTCCTGTCACAAAAAAAAAATAAAATCGAAAGGGATGGAGATGTAGCTCAGTGTGAAGGCCCTCAGTTCAAGCCCCAATTGAAGGAAGACAGGATGCAGGAGGAGTGAGGTAGAGAGAGGGAAAGAAAAGAAAGGTACAAAAGCAACATATAATAGGCAAGACCAGGGTAGGGAGATAGCTCAGGGGCACAAGTGACTGCCTGGCAAGTGCAAGGTCTTGAGTTTGATCCCCAGTTCTGAAAAACAAACAAACAAAAAAACCCAATAGGCAAAACCAAATATCTAAAATGAATATTTCAGAGGCTAGCCACACAGCTAAAGAAAACTAAAGCGCTTGCCTGGCAAATGCAAGGGCCTGAGTTTAATCCCAGTTCCACCAAAAAAAAAAAAAAAAAATTGTTGACAGGATTGGAATCACAAATCACAAAAAGAAAGAGCTATGGAGACAATGCAGAAACACACATAAGAATTGTAAATGTGTACCATTTCTAATGTCATATCAATTACTATATTCTTTAAAATAATTTTTAAAAAGGTGCAAAAAGAAAAAAGACAAGAACAAAAATTTAAGGTTCCTTGAAAGCAAACTGTAATATTCAATCATATGTCCAATCTTACATAACTATATCTATTAACCTGGGCAACAGAATTGACGATAAAAATAGGTAAGATATCAATCATTGTTAATCCGCTATTCTTGTTTTGAAAATCCGTAAGATATGTAAGATATGTATTGTTGTATGTTACCCTGTTTCTGTCTTTCTTTTTGAGTTTTTTTCTTGCTTTTATTTTTATTCTTCAAAATAAAATAAAACATAAAATAGAAAGAGTAAGAATTATTACCCAGAGATGCGATGATTACCCAGACATTATGCACACACTGATGAAGGTCTCAAAAATGAAGTGGAACCACAGATTTCCTTATAAGGATGTCATTATAAATATTACACTGATGTAATACTATTCTTCTAAGAACAGGGTCACCAAACAGACCTGCTGTGCTTTCTCCTCCAGCGGAGTCTGTGTCAGTGAGGTATTAGGCATGCTGATGCTAGCAGATGTCCTACTTACACGAGCAGTTCTTTTTCTATTTATTAGTACTATATGTTTGCTGTAAATAATAGTTACATTCATTACACAGATTTGGTACCTGTGCACAGCACCTCTTAATTCTTTTTCTTTCTTTTTCCTTCTCTTTCCCCTATCTCTAGATCCCCTTTCCACTTGCAAAACATCCATATCATTATTTCATATTATCTATTATTTTGTTCCATAAATTATTTATACTTTGAGTTTCTCATAGAACAGAAAACATATAACATGTATGCATATATGTCTGATGTTTCACTAAACATTGCAGTCTCAATGTTCAGGCATTTTTATACAGTGACTTAAATGTAGCCTTTTTTTTAACTTTATGTATATTATGGCTGGCTCAGCCTGCCTTGGGGGTAGAGCTGGTGCAGCATGTGCTGCTGGGGATAGAACCACCGTCCCTAAGCTTGCCTAAACAGGAACTTTAGACCACTGAGCTATCTCACTGGCCCCAATGTAGCTTTCTTTATGGTGACATTTATGTCACATTTTCTTTATCCATTCATCTATTGATGAACATATAGTCCACTTCCAAGATTTACTATAAGATGTGCTACTATAAACAGGACTATGCTTGTGTTATTGTAATATGTCCTTTAATTCTTTCAGGAAGGTACCTAGAAAAGGAATAGATGGGTAAAGTGAAATTTCTGTTTTTAATTTTGAGGAATCTGTATATCAATTTCCATAGTGGTTGTACTAATTTACATCCCTACCAACAAGGTAGAAGAGTTCCTTTTACCCCACAGTCTCCCCAACATTTGTTATTACAGTATTTGATTTCTTGAGTATAGCTGTTATATGAAAGTGTTTTTGTCCCATTGTGATTTATGGGAGTTTTTTGGTTTGGTTTTCAGGGAAGAGTCTACAGGGTGTTCAGGGTCTCAGGACTAGATCATCAGACTCAAAGTGATCTGCCTGGTTACAGCCTCCCAAGAGCTGCGATTATAGGTGTGTACCACCATGCCCAGCCTCAATTGCCTGCTCAGTCGGGGAGGGGGGCGCGGTCCAGGGATCGAACCTCCAGTCCCTGTACCTGCTTGCAAGTGCTTTAATACACTGAGCTATTTACCTGGCCCTTAAAATTGTGATTTATACCTTCATTTTGTGACTTTTTACCTGTGAGAGACAGAAACCCCTTTGGTATGCTGCCAAAACTAGGTCTTGCACCAGTGGATTATAGGTGTTGAATACTATATTAGCCAATAAAACTTACCTCAGGCTATGCTGAGATACCAACTGCACCCTGAATTTTAGAGGGTTTAAAACAAGAAAAGATTATTTTCTTCTTACACAAACTCCAAAGTAGTTTGACCCGGCTTTTCTGGACAACTTTCATCTTAGCAGTGATGCAGGTAACACAGATACTCATCTCATTGGGTCTTTAATGGTCACTTCATTTCTTGTTTGATTTTTGTATGTGCATATTTTCAACTGTGCATAGTAACATGCACATAAGTAAGTATACAGCTTAATAACTTTTCACTTTCCCTTCACTCCTGGGATGACTATTTAAGTTAAGGAGAAAAGCATTTTCTCTGGGCATGAGGGCATGTTCCTGTTATCCCAGCACTGGAAAGGCTGAGGCGAGAGGATTCCCAGGGGTTTGAGGACAACCTGGGCTACAGAGTGAGACTGTGTCTCAAAGAAAGGGAGGCAGAAAGAAAGGGGGGAGGGAGGGAAAGGAAAGGCAGAGAAAAGAAAGAAGACAAGAGAAAAGGCATTTCAGTCAGTGTAGCAATTTCTTTTGTGCCTCCTCCCTATTAATAACACCAATAAACAGAAGCAATCACTGACTTTGGAGCCAAAGCTTTCTTTTGCATCTTCTTGAAATTTATATTAATGGAAGTAGACATTGAATACTTTTATTGTGGCTTCCTTACTCAAAATTTTGGGCATGATATTGTGCGTGGCTACAGTGCATCATTCTTACTGCTATGTAACATGCTATTGTATGAATGAAGCACAGATTTTACAGTCCAGGACATTTCAGTTGTTGCATGTTTGAAGCTTTTGGAAATAACACAGGAATTGGCATTCTTTTACTCATCTCTTTGTGCATATATGCTTCTTGTTTCTCTTTGCCATATACCTAGACATGAAGTTGCTTATTCACGGAATGGCCATGACTCTACTTGGCCTTAGTAGATATTGGTAACTGATTTTACTCCAAAGGGCCAAGTCCTGAAAGGGTCCACATTACTTCTCATTGCAGCCTAATTTCAGAACCCTATCTCTAGCCTAACTTCAAGGGAGCTTAGGAAATGGATTCTTGCATAATCAGAAAAGATGGAGTGAGATTTGCTAATCATTCAGTACTGTCTCTGCCATAAACACCAACACCCAGTGTCAACACACTTGTAACACAACTAACTAATCCCAGCTGATTCTTTCACCCTGTGGGACTGCCTCACCCTCCTTTAAAAAAAAGATATATATATATATATATATATATATATATATATATATATGCACATATATAATGTGAAAATTTATTATGAGTTGACAAAGGCAAGTTGATCACCATGATATATTTTTCTAAACCTTTGTATAAGCATAAGCTGACTCAAAACATGTTTCATCCTCATTGCCCTCTATAACATGTAGTACAATGCCTTATACATAGTGCACATTTGATATTTAATGAGTAAATAAAGGCTCAATGGGAGAGAAATAACAAAGCAAGTTTCAAGAATATTTAAAACTTAATTCATAATACCTACAAGCCCGCACTGGGGCAAGGGATTCCATCCCCGGGGCCTGGTGTGCCGGCCCACCCCCAGGGTGCTCTGAGACAGCAATTGAGACTGGGCGTGATGGTGCACACCTGTAATCCTAGCTCTTGGGAGGTTGTAAACAGGTGGATCACTACGAGTCTGATCTAGTAGTGAGACCCTGAACACCCTGTAGACCCTTCCCTATAAAAAAAAAAAAAATACAAAACAAAAAACATAATTTCTTGTTTGTTTACTTTTTTTGTTTTACTTCTTGAATTCTCCTATTAAACTATCAGTTCTTTACAACAAGAATGTTTTCCTCTCTTCTATGTGTCATGATTATATGTTTCCTTATCACCATGTATGCTATTGTAAAGCTGCAGTGTTATGCAGGGGGGAAATATTACTGCCTCTGGGAAAAATTTTTGGTCTACCACTCAGGCCATAGCTTCTGTACATGGCATTTAGGGCAGTACTAGCCTGATGTAAAGTTTCTTGTCTTTTCAAACATTTCCTGAGCATAAAACTATCCATAAACTTTACTATTAGTTTCACAGTCCTAACAAGTTCTTATAGTTTTGTGATAATGTAACTGGTGTAATTACTTGGGCCAGGACTCTAAAATTGATGGAGAAATAAATACTTATAATTGTCTAACTCAACCTTGGACCTCAATTATCCTTAATATACATACATATGTATCTTTGTATTTTATTCTTTCTAATAAGTGGTAATGGTTTGCATAGACAATGCAAATCAAAAGAGATCAATCCCTTTCTATTCTGCCTACTCACTGAAGTTGTACCAGTTGCCCCCCAAGCAAGCAAGAACCTACTCTTGCCCTTATCTCAGGCCTCTCACAAAGCTACAGTGTGCTATTTGTTAACATACTGTAATTCTTAAACAATTGTTTAATCTAGAATTTAGTCAAATTCTCTGAGTTTTTATTGATATGGCATGTATCCTTCTTGCTGAGATGTCTCTTTTTCTAACTTGATAATTATTTGTGAAGGTTCTGCCTTTCTTCAATAATTTTTTTTTTTTTTTTTTGGAACTGTGGAACTTAACTGCTAATTTTTGTTGTCGTTGTTGTTGTTTTGTATTTTATGGAAGAGTCTACAGGGTGTTCAGGGCCTCACTACTATCAGACCTATAGTGATCTGCCTGTTTACAGCCTCCCAAGAGCTGGGATTAAACATGCATGCCACCACACCATCTCAATTGCTGTCTCAGCACAGCCCAGGGCCAACACAGCAGGCTTGGGGATCAAGCCCCCACCCCCAGTGCTTGCTTGCCAGCGCTTTAATCTACTGAACTATTTGACTGTCCCCCTACTGCAAGTATTTTTAAGAAGGAGATTACCTTTTGTATTTCTTTGTGTGGCAGACGGTGTTCATATTAGATTGTCAATGTAATACTTAAAAGTAAATGGTATTTCTTGACTCTGCAGTTAACATTACCCATTTATAAACTGGAGACATGTTTATACTTTGATATATGTCAAATGTGGCTCTTCAAAATTAAAATTTTCTGCAAAAATAAGTGTAGCATCTTTGGCGCTAAGGCTAGCATATGGTATATAGACAAATTCAAATATTCACTGAATTTAATTTTAAAATATACCTGTATTGGGTAATACTTTCTAGATAGCCTCTAGTCATTTATGTTTTTTTCTTTAAACCTTTCAAAATTTACTTCTCTAAAGTTTTTAAGCATATGTATGTTCATAATTCATATTGTTGCATATCACAAATATGAGAAATTCTAAGATGATTGTAATATGTTTTATCAAAGATCTTGTCACAAGACTGGTAAGATAGCTTTGTAGACTAAGCACCCTCTTTGGCAAACGCAGGGACCAGGATTACATCACCAGTCCCACATGCCCTGCCTCCAGGGCGCGCTGAGCTGGTGACAGAGTCCAGGTGTGTCAGCGTGTGGCTGTAATCCCAGCACTCAGGAGACTGAAAAACATGCTGCATGGTGAGACCCTGTACCAAATACATAAATGAAAAAAAAGAACTTTGCTTTTGTGGTATAGATCAGTGTTTTGGTTTGTGTATAGGTGTGCCCCCAAAGCCTCATGCACTCCTGGGGTGGCTTCTGGAATTTGTGATTGGTTATTGTGGGTGTGGGTGCTGCCCTCCCCAGGGGCAGGTGATTTGCCTTTCAATGTAAGGAAGGAAGAGAAGTTAGCTGCTGGAGCTGCGGCTACCTCTCCCTGTGCTCTTGCTCTCAGCTGCCTCTCTGCCTTGGAGCCAGCAGAATACGGACTGAAACCTCCAGTAACTGTGAGCTAAACAAACCTTTCCTTCCTTCATTTTGAGTGTCAGGCATTTGTCCCAGCAACAAGAGGAGAGTAACTAAGACAATCAGCATTCCATTGTGGTTAGAGTCAAATATAAAGGCAAAGTTAAGTTCTTCTCATGAAGAGAAAAATGAAAGATAAACTTATCGACAAGAATTTATTTGATGGTCTGCTTTAAAGAAAATAAGCCCTAGCTCGACTTTAACGCCATCTTCTTAGAAACCTCTGCGCCATGAGAGCCAAGTGGAGGAAGAAGCGAATGCGCAGACTGAAGCGTAAAAGAAGAAAGATGAGACAGAGGTCCAAGTAAAATAGTTTGTACACCCATGGAGGCCAAAGGAACAGAAATAAAGAATGCTGGAGGCTGACACGGCTGGAACAGGTTTTGGACTGCGTGCTGTCTAGAACGTCTCAATGGATTAGAACTGCATTGCCATCGGATCGCCAAGACCACCTCAAAGAGAGATCTACTGGGTTCAAACTAAGCAGTCCCCTGGTTTTTTGCCCTGGATCTCTGGCATTCTGGACTACTTCTGTTCTCGCTTTTGGCTGAGTGTAAAGTGTGTACAATAAATCATTTCTTCTGTGTTAAAAAAAAAAAAAAAAAGAAAAGAAAATAAGCCCTAGACAAATAACTGAAGATTTCCTTGCTTACCAAATCTCTTTGGATTCATTTGTAATCTCTTTTGAAAAAAAGTCTTCCATGTGGTCTGAGAAGACAAAGCCATTGGTCCATTTGCCCCCAAAGTAAAAGCATTTTTTGTCTCTTTTGAAAAAGCAAGTCTTTTAACCAAATTCTCTCTATATCAGGCCTCATGTTTGAACATTTCCTTTCTTAAAATACCATGCTTCATACACTTCTAGTCTAACAACAAAGTAGCAATATTTTAGAAGTTACTATGCCAGGATCAGTTATCATTTTAATGTACATATTCTGTGACTAACAACCCTAAAACTGGGCATTCTGTAGACATACTGATGAATTAATTTTTCCAAGCATTATTTATTAAAGCCAAAAAGTAGTAAATATATAGATGTCTATACTAAGTGGACATGTACAAACTATTTAATGTAGACAGTAAATAGAGAGACATATATGTGTCAATGTTGAATGATATTCATACTATGTTGATAGCAGATGAAGCACAGATTATTTTATAGAATGGCTGCCTAGACAAACACATAAAAAATGTATTTATACATAGGAGTATGATTTTCATAAAGAAAGATGAATTTGAGTCATTTGTAGAGAAATGGACTTTTCTCACCTTGATACCCTAGTGTTAAGTAAAATAAGTTAGACTCACCAAACCTGAAAGCATATAACTCTACTTGTATGAGAAGCCCCAAATTATCTTAAAAGAAAAATTTAAACAACGGGGAGCCAGATCTTTTTATAAATGAAAAGGAAATCCAGAGATGGTGGGAAGAGGGGAGGAGGAAAGGAGGAGAAAAATAAAGCTAAGATATATTAAGTACATGTACCTACCATGAAAGATAAATGTAAGCATTATATATTTCTAGCATGTACTTATAAAAATCCTTAAGAGAATAAAAGGTATCACGTAAATACGTATTTGTACGCAAGTTTACATAGTTATTGAAAAAAGTATAGGAGAATCTATAGTAAAGCAGCAAGACAAAGTCTTCTCATCTTACACTTTATATAATTTTTCCAAATAGTGTACATTATAGTTATACTTCAATGTTTCATTCCACATTAATTGCTTTTCCTGCTGGAATTTATTTTTTTTGCTCATAGCTGCTAATTGTTCTGCATCTTCAGAGGTCAAAATATGTCATGGTTTTACCTTTACTTGACTTCAAGTTAATGATGATTGGTTATATATGAAATTATAAACCCAAGTGAATTTTTCCCAGAATTTTAACAGTATTCCTCTTTAATTTGTTCACATCAAACTTTGCTAACTAGATACCCAATGCTCCTGATTACTGTTTTTTGTTATCTCTCTCTACTCTGATGGTTTCCAGGATTTTCCATTACGATGCTTTGATGTCTTGATCCATGATTTAGTCTCACTTTATTTCCCTTTTTGTTATTCTGCTAGCATTTTATGAGCTCTTTCAACCTAAAGTATCACATCATATATCAGTTCGAGAAGATTAAACTATTGCATCTTTTCTGTTTTTGAGGAATCTCTCAGAAATTCCATAAACCAGAGCTTTCTCATCTAGCAGTCTGTGGTTAGAAATTAAAGGAATCTACAAACTTGGACAATGACAATTTTATTTTCAATAACACGACAATTCATATTTTTATTTTCACTCACTTCTAACAAACATATTTTCCATCATTTGCATACAGTCTAGAAAGCAGAATCATATTGGCAATACCCATGATAACCTCAGCAAATATTCTTTTTTCTTTTGGCAGGGTGTTCAGGGTCTCACTACTAGATCAGACTGGTAGTGATCCACCTGTTTACAGCCTCCCCAGAGCTGGGATTACAGGCACATGCCACCACACTTAGTCTCTATTTCCCTCTCAGTTTGCCCCTAGGGCAGGGCTAGCACAGCAGATCTGGGGATCCAATCCCCCAGACCCTTACAGGTGCTTTAATCCACTGAGCTATTTGGCTGGCCCTTAATATTTTCACATTATAGTATAATGTAGTTCTCTACCTGAGATACAGTAGTGAGCAAGAACCAGCCCCAACCCACATGGAACTTCCGGTCAGTCCAGTAAGACCAGCAAACTTCAGACAGGTGTTTAATTCCTCTCCTCTCCTTTGGTGATGTTCCAGTCACATGGCAATGTCAAACTCAAATGCAGTTCTCTGGGTAGACTTACTTGCTTTTCTCTGTACTTCCACAGCAAGTGTTGTCTCCTCTGCTATCAATGAAGAAGAGCCTGTTTTATTTTAATATTTTAGTTAACAGTTTCCTGCTACCCCACTCACCTGTACCTCTTGGCTAAGCAGTAAGGACACCATATGTTTGTTCAACTATCTTGCTCTTAACCTCAGGACCCTGTATAATGCCAGGCACATACTTGAATCAATGGAACTGAAAGCAAGAAAACAAAATGCACATTTTTCCGTGCCTTCTTGCTATATTTTGTGTATCCACGTGTGCTTTAAATTTTAAGATGGTAGTGCCCCACTAATAGTTTTTTAAGTTTATGATTGCAAAACTACTTTTTGCTTGGGCTACTTGCCAGTATAAATGCAAATAAACATGTGAGCCCTTTCCAGCTGTTGTTAATTATAAAATCATAACATCTACTCAGGACTATATTGAGAAAATCAGCCTTTCATTTTAATTTATCTGAGTTGACTGTCTCCAAAACTTAAACCCTCTTAAATCCACACCTCCACATTCACTTAGTTCTGCATGACCTATGGCTATAGAAATAGAATCTGTAAAGATTCTCAGTTTCACAATTTGGCCAACTTTAATTCTTTAGCCTTCACAAAATTCTCCTTGAATCATTGTTGCCAAGCCAGATATGTGTGTTTCAAGAAAAGTAAATCAAAATTAGTTCCATATTTATGAGGCAGGAAAACATCCATGTTCCCTAGAAGGGGAAGCAGTTTTCCTTCTACCCTCATCTTCGGGCTGGATTCTCTTTTGTGAGTGGTACCCTCAAAAAAAGCAAAGTATGGGGCTGGTGAGATAGCTCAGCAGTCTAAAGCACCTACTTACGCAGACACAGAGGACCATGGTTCAATTCTGGGCATCACATACATTGCCAGCTCCACCCTCTGGGCAGGCTGAGGGGAATAAGAAAAGAAGGAAGGAAGGAAGGAAGGGAGGGAGGGAGGGCGGGAGGAAGGAAGGGAAAGAGAGAGAGGGAGGGAGGGAGGGAGGGAAAGGAAAGGAGAGAAGGGGAGGGGAGGGGAGGGGAGAGGAGAGGAAATTTGGGGAAAATGATCCAGTATATCAAGCTATATATGCTTTGATTGATCCACACCCTTTCATGGAATGGAATTTTGACAGTTGTGTCTTTAGAGAGCTGAATTCTGTATAACAATATTAAAATGGTCTTTGTCATAGTTATTGCTACATCTCTGCAGCTTACTGTGCCGTGTAAGAGATGTTTCCAGTGTGGGTGTACACAACCCTGGTCTGTATAATATTGTTTATTTTAGTAGAAATGCTGCACTTCCTGTTTATGTAGCTTCTTACAGGAGACTTGGAATGAAGATTTAGGACTACAGAAAAACTACTGTCCTAATTTTGAGATTATGCTAGGTAAAATTTCATATAAATAAGTGGAAGTAGACTATAAGTTCTGTAAAAAGACTGGCCTGCTATTATCTCAAATGTAATAATACCCAAAGGCAGACTAGAATGTGTCTATCTGGATATTTTTCTTCTTCATGAAGGTCTCACAAAAGCTGCAAGAACAGGTCTGACTCTATGACTGTGGGATGGCTGGAGTTTTCCAGAGGGAATAGACAGGAGACGAGGATAAAGGAGTCAAGCCTGAGAAGAGAGAAACCAGAAGAAGAAATGTAGTCTTCTTCTAGGACTTCTGGAGATCAGGACCTTATAGCACAATAAACTCACTGGAAGTTGCTCAAAAAAGAAGATAGGTACACTCTGTGAGATAGCCCAGTCTTGGAAACCAGGGAGAGAGGCAACCTCCACAGTCCCAAGATAGCCTTTACTTTGGCTTATGAGCTATGAGAATATTTAGAATTAGAAGTCATTTTTAAATTCATCTCTCTGTTTTGAAATTCCTTTCTCATATCTCTAAGCAGTATGCCAAATTTTATTGATGGTCTTCATGATGCTGTGGGAAATTAAGTGGTCTGTGTCCACTTTGAAATACTCATTAAAGGAAACCCAAGCCTTTTGTTTCCCTCTGAAGCCAGGAGAATTGATGGTACTAATCATGGGGATAAAAGAAGTGTCCAGCGACAGTGGTTGAGCTGTAATGACCAACGCAGAACCACAGCTATGTAGGGCATTACGATGTATGGAGGACACAAGCAGCCGGGAGATATAAGTGACCTCCTTGGGCATAGAAGCCTCATAAAAGGCACGACTTCATATCATTGGGTGAGATGAAAGTTACAAAGTAGACTTGACCTCATTTTTAATCACAGGGTAGCGGGGTCCAGGTAGATGCAATATGTAGCTGGAATATACTACAAAATATAATCTACCTTAGTAACCTGTTTAACATAAGGCTTCAAAATATAAAAGGAGTACTGTGTTCCCAATTGAATTTGAAAGTCATATTGATCAATATGTAATTACATTGTTTACCTATTTTTTTAGTAATAAGGTAAATAATCCTGCAACATGCAAAACAGCATGGCAGGAAATAAACCAAATTCACTGAGGCGAAGTTGGTGTCTATGTCTCAACAGTGAAGGTGGAATTATAATCATATAGTCAATTCTTCTTTTTTTGTATTTTAGGGAAGGGTCTACAGGGTTTTCAGGGCCTCACTACTAGATTGGACTCATAGTGATCTGCCTGTTTACAGCCTACTAAGAGCTGGGATTACAGGCGCACACCACCACCTCAGTTGCAGTCTCAGCGCACCCCAGGGGTGGGGCCAGCAAAGCATGCCCAGGGATTGAATCCCTGGCCCCCGTGCCTACTTGTAGGCACTTTAATCCATGGAACTATTTGGCTGGCCCTAAATCTTCTAATCAAAAAATGGAAGTGACTTGAGTCTCTTCCAGAAAAGGATTCTGGTGGCACCTTTTTCGGAGCCCTTTTCCCTTCTAGGTTTTGTGAGGACGCAGGCCTCGGTGCACTGTTCTTCAACAGGATTCTAACTGACTTTCACTTCAAGCCAAGCCCTGGAATCCAAGCGTTCCTTGCTGTCCCTTGATACCTGCAGGTGTTAACTGCAGAATGTTGACTCCTGCTGTTGGCCTGGCTGTGCAGCAACTACATCGTGAGCTGCTGCTAGTGATTCCATGGGCTGCCTGGTGTGGAGGACGGATGCCTTGATGCGACTAGAGGCCGTGATCTCCAGAGAATGCCTCTGCTACATCCCCTGCTACTCAGTCCTTTCTGTCCCTTCTCCTTCAAACCCAATGCCAATCTTGTGACACCTCACTCTGCCTGAAAAACCAGAGGGGAGTACACTTTCCACTTTAACCCCCCAAACACAAAACTGCTATTTTCATTCCTCTCTCAGACAACAGGCCCTCAGCTAAAGTCACTGTTTAGGTGGTCTCGAGGGTTTCCACTCTCCTGGTAGCCCCATGCTTCCTTGGCAATAAGACTTAGAAGCCCTGCCATAAGCACCCAAACTCCTAATTCCAGGATTCATTTCTGTAACCTCCTGTGAGTCTAGTTTTGGCCTCAATAATTCATCCTTCCAGGCTTCCCAACACAGAGACAAATCTTCTGTGTTAGTCCTTTTCAAGTTACTTTTCAAGTTACTTTTCAAGTTAGTCCTTTTCAAGTTACTTTCTTGTTACTAAAGAATAAAAGATGGCCAATCCATGCTTTTGTAATTTTTCCTGTGTGAAAGAGAAGGCAAATGAATATATTAAAGTACAATTCAAGATACATAAGGTACAAAAGGTAGAGGCAAAAGTGCCTAACTTTTTTTGGATTCTGGGGGAATAGTTCAGGGGAGACTCAAAGAACTTAAAATAAGTCATAAAGAAAGAATAGGAGGGCTGAAAAGATAGCACAGCAGTCTAAGTGCCTGCCTGGCAAGCACAAGGATATGGGTTTGATCCCCATGCCAGCCCTGGAGTCCTAGGTATATGTGGCTGGCCATGAAACTGAGCATGATAGCACATGCCTATAATCCCAGCACTGGGGAGGCTGAGACAGGAGGATCACTATGAGTCTGACTGCATGGTGAGACCTGTACTAAATTAATTAAAAAGGAGTTTGCCTAGTGAGTAAAGAATTAAAGCACAATCCAGGTATACATCCATTCCTTATTAATTCAACAACTATCTACTACATATGTACAGTGTGCATGATGCTAGTCTAACTCTGTGGACCAGGTAAGTAGCCAGGTAAATGACTCCTCTCTTGTAGATAGGAGGCTGTGCAAAGGACTACCAAAGAGTGGTGTGTTGTCTATTGTTTTTGTGTGGCTGGGTCACATGCAGCCCTCTTCCCACCCACTGGGAAAACTTTCATGGCTAATTTTGTCCATAGAAACAGTCACTTTCCTATATATCCTCACCAAAATAAAGTGAGCAAATGGTTATTTAATTTCCAATTCTCACAGCCACTGTATTCCTGTTTAGAAAGGGAAAAAATAAAGCCACTCATAATAAAAAGAATTGTCCAGGGTCATAGCCTGGTAGGCAGCTAAGGGATTAAACCAAGGGTTTTGATTCCAGAGTCCACACTCAGTGCTTAGCACAGTGCCACCAACAAGCACTCCTCTGCTGCCTCTTTTAATCAGTTATTCCCATTTCCCTCAGTCCCTAGTGTCCCTGTCCAAGATGCCTGTCTCTGCTTTCACATCTTCTTCCCGTTCCATGCTGATGACCGGTCCAGCTGGAGGGCATTCTGCCAGAGAGGTAGGCAGGAACTCCTCTCTAGGTAGTTTCAAAAACAAGGGGACTGCTTTACTTCCAACAGGAAGTTCCTGCCAAAACACTATTCTTAGCAAGAGAGTGTGAAAGTCGCACACACCCCAAGCAGAATGAAAGGCAATTTCCAAAATCTCTGAGCATATACTTAAGTATTGCTGTGCGTCATTCCCACTAGACTTTGATCTCCTTGGAATCTGCTTCAGTAATCACCACTGTGTCCCAAACAAAGACAAAGACCACATCCTGTCACAGTGCCAATCTCAGAAGGCAGGGACAGTATAATGCTTTTTTGTAAAATAAAAAAGTACATTTTAAAATTTTTAGTTTTTATGTAGCTGTTTTATGTCATTAACACAGTGTATCAGTCAGGGTTTTACTAGAGGTACATATAACACAAGATGTACAAATGTATAGGAAATTACAAGACTGGCTTAGGACGGTCAACCACAGAGTCGGATAAGAGGGCGTTTGCATGCTGGAGACTGAAGGATTCACTCTGGAGCTCACTGCAGTGTTCTGGGTGAGTCTGTATCAGGAGGCCGATGGGTCTGCAACGGAAGGCTGAGGAGTCTATACCAGAAGGCTGAAGGATCCAAGGTGGTGGCTGAAAAGCCTGCACTAGAGCCAGGAGACAATGTCCAAGCTGACAGTGAAGAGTGCAGCTCATCCCAGGAAGAATGAGGGCCTCTATCCTCCCTCATTTTCCTGTAAGCACTGAGTCACTCTAGGTGGGCCTAGAGTGTGGAATTGCTGATCCGATGTAGTTAAGCTCTTAGCTTCTCAAGTTGACACAATTGATCGACCACCATACACAGATTCATTGGTGATTAGAATTTTTTTTATTATTATTATTTTTTATTTTAGGGGAGGGTCTACAGGGTGTTCAGGGTTTCACCACTAGACCAGAATCATACTGATCTGCCTGTTTACAACCTCCCAAGAGCTGGGATTACAGGCACCCTGGCTCTAGAATCAGTCTTCTTCCAAGAACTCTGATTCCCTTTAGGCAACCATGTAGACAGATAATAGATGTTAAGCTCCGGGCTATTGTGGTCTTGCTGTTTTCAACCTTAAAAGTAAGCAAAGCTAACAGATAAATACTACACCACACACACACACACACACACACACACACACACACACTGACATCTGTATTTATTCCTATATTTAAAATTCTGTAACCTTGTCATTCAGGTATGATACCAAATTTATATCATTTTTTTATCTGTTGTGTTAATTATGGTTTTCTCCTATTCTGTGTTTGTAACTGCCCAATAATAAGAGATCTCTCATCAATAAATTTACTTGCTAATTTCTCTCTTTGGGCCTCCAACACCCACATAGGTAACTTCCTTTCCCCTCCAAGGCACTAACGTATCTGAGCAGGAAGTTGACTCGCAGATCCCCCTCATCTTGCCCGGACTTCCTCCTCCCTGTAGAGACACCCTGAGACTCTGCTACTGCACTCCAGGTGACCGCTGCGTCACATCCTGTGCACATGCTGCTCTCTCTGCTCAGGGTCTGACATCATGCCTCCACACTTTCCAACCCAGATAGCTCCTTGCTCAGCTTAGGGTTTGGTCACCCAAGACTGAGTGTCCATACAGACCACCACCATGCAGATGCAGCTCAGATCCAGGTAATGACCTGAACCGTATGGTTCTGAATGGAAGACACAGGGGAGGGAAGAGGACAGATCAGGATGGTCCTCTAGGAGAACTGGACTGAGAATAGCGATGGTGGGGCTTCTGTATTTTGCATTTTTGGTTGTTCCCCTAGCTAATTCTGACAGCAGCCATGTTTGGAAGTCCCTGGTCATGTTTATAGCTCCCCTTAGGAAAGGCTGAAGAAACAAATATTTTAGTTGAGCATCTTCTAAGTGCTATTAATAATACTAAAATTTGAGGCATCTATTTAGAAAAACCAGTTACTATTTCTACTGGGAACAGATGACAATTCAGCAGAGGACACAAATGTTGAGGAAAAGAAATAGAATATGTGGAGTAAGTTGTGGAAATAGACAGAGGTGTGAAAGCTGGAATGTTTATGAACATTATCACTTAGATTTTCTTTTTCTTTTTTTTTTTTTTTTTTTTTTTTTTTTTTTTTTTTTTTTTTTTTTTTTTTTTTTTTTTTTTTTTTTTTTTTTTTTTTTTTTTTTTTTTTTTTTTTTTTTTTTTTTTTTTTTTTTTTGGTACCAGGAGTTGAGCTCAGGACCTTGAGCTCTCCAGGAAGGCACTGCGCTGCTGAGTTATATCCCTCACTACCACTTGGGTTGAGATGTGATTACTTCTCTGTGTTAGTCCATTAAAACTAGCCGGGAAGTGTGTTCTATCAAGTAAACAACGGCATAATACTATGTCCATCAATTAGTTCATTAGAAAAATTAATACATACTACTAAAAATTCCAATGTTATAGGCACTGTGTCCTTTAATTCCATTACCCAGAGATAATAACTGTTATCATTCCTTATTCTTCATGATTTTTCTATGCATATACTATCAGCTATGTGTTTATAATCTTTTATATTTTCCCCCAAAACTGAACTTACGATGTCACTTTTAACCTTGGCTGGCTTTCTGTATTAGAGCCTAGAATTCTATATTGACTTTTATAATTTTATTTTAACAATTTCCCATATGTTTAATTACACAAAAGAATACATTCTCAATGTAAACAATATAAGATAGAGCTCTACATATATAGTTGAAGAGTCTACCTTTACCCCTAATTATTCTTTATTTTTGAAAGTGAACTATTTTTATCTGTTGGCATATCTTCTCATACCTTTTCTCTACACACACACACACACACACACACGCACCCACGCACGCACACACACGCACAGAATGCATTGTGGTTTTTCATTCATATAGGTGATGGACAACATTCAAGGTCCGAAAGAGCATGCAAGAAGGGCAGCATCGTACAGCCCCTTTTTCTCTAGGTCTGACAGTCTCATCTGAATACATGTCATCGGTTTCCATGCCTCACTTGTATGCATATCTCACGTGTCACTTGCATACATATCTCACTGCATATATGTCACAGTCACAGAGAATAAAGCCACACTGTAGAGAAAGGAGCACTTCAATAACATCCCCCTGGGAAATCCAGCCCTGTGGCTATCTCCTCTTATGAAGTTAGCATTGCAAAACCAAACGAACAAGAAAAGAACAAAAGAGGAGACAAAGGGAGAGCTATCTGTTCCAGAGCTCTCGAGTGCTTAGCCACTTACAGTCAGAGGACTGGAGTTTGAAACATGCGAGGTCCTGGAAAGACAGCAATTAAACATCAGTGATTGGAAGAGAAATGTACGCTCAATCCAAGTGAAAGTGAACTCAGAGGCATTTTGAAACTTTGCTTAGGGAGTAGGAATTGCAGTTCTTTGTCCCTAATTTCTCAGTAAATACACTCTAGGAATTCTGTAAGCTCCAGGGTCTTTAAACAGTGTCATTTAAGGCAATTTTATGTGTGTGTCTGTACAGATTACTTGCTAACTTTTAAGCAAAAAATGCTCTCAAAATCCCCTAACATCGACTGCTATTTCAAGGTAAGGGAATACTCTGGAATGCTTCCCATTTTCCAAATGTAATATTTTCCAAAATAAACGTTGGAGTAACTGCATGGATGATAGCATATGAACATTTTAATTTACACAATAATATTCTGGGGTTTATGGATGCTTGGATCTTTTCCAGAAGGTTTGGAAGTCTAAATGCTGGCTCTTTCTTCTCTGTGGGAGAAAGAGGGAGCATGGGGATCGGAATTTGTAAATTGGAGAGGAGGTCACAGACTACATGGAATTAAGTAAGGAAAAGTGTCGTGCAATCTGCAATGGGAAAAAAGCCAATTGTATGAGGGGAGAGACTGGTTACCACTAGAGGCTTCAGGAGGAGGGTCTCAGAGGACAGACGAATAGGAAAGTTAACAGTCCCTTGCTTCTCTCTCTTCCAGAGGATGGAGCTAGTGTAATGAGATACAGGTGCAACCCTGGGCTATCAGGGATCTCCACCCTGGTCTATTCAGAAGACTTTCATGCCTTGGATGCTTTCAGCTCACAAACCACCCCTCCCAACAGGCCTGCTCTGATGGTCTTATTGCAATCACTGAATGACATCACATTGTAGAGATGATGTGTTTCCTTGCCTTTTTCTCAATCTAATGAGCTTCTTGAGACCAAGATGTGAAAGACACACAGTAATTATGGTTAGATCCCTCCCTATTTTGAGCTCTCCTGTTGCATAGCACTTAGCCCACTCATGCAGTCTTTTTTACATCCTACCTTGTACTACAATTTCTGTACATTTTAGCTTCACTACTAGACTCATAATTCTTCAAGAATGATGAAATAATGCATATAAAATATTGGTACCATGTGTTCTGAATACATAACAGTTATTACTTGGGTAATTTGCCTAAAAGACAAGAAAATGTATTTTATTTAAAAAATCTTAAAGCTTCAGGAAATCATATTGGAACAGATATTCTTTATTTTGCAAGAGTCACTTGAGTGAATTATGTATCTACAAGAGACCTACTGCCTTGGAATAAGGAAATAATAGAGTGTGAATTTATTATGCACCTTTGCATTTCTGGTACAAAATATGTGAGATTTACTATTTAAGGAGGAATGCCTTAGAGGCTCTTGATTTTAGTTCAGTGGTGTTTCAATGTCAAGACAGAAACACCATAATGAAAGCATTTGGGAAAGCAGCTGCTCACGTCATGGGGGCTGGGAAGCAAAGGACAGGGAGGGGAACAGAACAGATAGGGTCCCCATGATCACACTTCTAGGAGCCACCCAGGTGTGTGCTTCCTAAATCCCCTCATTTCCTCTCAAGCAAATCAAGTCAACAGGATTAACCAACACGGACTTCCGACATCTGTTCTGTACCGTTCCTTGGCTAGCAAGCTGGGATTTGAGGTTAGATAGGGGAATCACTGCTAAGTTGCGCAGTTTCCAGGGACACCATTCACACTGTATTCTATTGTGATGAAGTATTGTCAGGCCCTACAGTGTGGACATTATACAGGGAGGAGGCCTTTCTCATCATAGTTCTAGGTGATTCAGCTGCAAATGGACTGAGGTAATTCATGAAGATCTGTTAGAAGAAGCACTCTGCAAAGTTTTGTTTCTGTTTTTCTTTGTGAGATGGGCTTGGCCCTGAGCTCACCGTGTACCCAAGGCTGACCTCCAACTCAAGGCAATCATCTTGTCTTGCCCCAGACTCCTGAGTGCTGAGATGGCAGGCATGCCACCGACCTGGCTTCTAGAGAGCCCTTTTCATGAAGGAAGACTTCCTTTAGAATGCTGAGCAAACAAAGCTTCCTGACAACAGTGAAACATTTTGCATGTGTGCCAAGAAATAAGAGGAGCTGAAACTTGAAGACAAAGCACAAAGTCCCTCTAGCCAGAGCAGAATCTGGAACCGCAGTAGTACTGTGCCATCAAGGGATAAGTCCACTAGATTGTGAAAGCGTGGCAAGTACAGTAAATAAAGTCAGTATAGTTTTGTTTTGTTTTGTTTTTAGTTTATCATCATTACTGGCTAGTTTGATACCCTTGAAACAGCTGCACATAATGGTTACAACCTCAAGTTCACTTTTGTAATAAAACTGAGATCAAACTTTTTTCAGATAGTCTGGAGAAAACCCTGAGTGATAAAGCCTATGTTAGCCTCTCAGACCATCTCAAAAATAGACCTGAACTGCTGCAGCGGAACATTAACCAAAATAGCTTTCTGGACTCCCTCTTAGACAGGTCAGAACACCAGGGTAGATCTGAAGCTCTCGCCTCTGGCCTCACCTGCCACTCTTCCTGGACAGTCCAAGAAGTGGGTGCTGAAATTTTAATTCCACTACACCATCCCGTACAGTGTGTGCTCAGTAAATGTTAATGACCAACCAGATGGGTTGATTGTGACATTGAGAGAACTGGCATCACTCATTATTGGTTAAAGTAGGATAAGGAAATTCAAGAAAAAATGGCCCCTTGTGATTTTGTGAAGGGATGTGCATTATTAAAAAACCTCACCCTATCATTTCATAAGAAATATTCCTTTCATAACTTTATAACTACATAAACAAGAGTATTCCTAATCCTGTCTTTTCCTCTGGCCCTAATATAATGATCAAAATCTTGGGTTTCAGTCAGTCAGCATTAGATTTTTTTTAAATGCATTTCATACAGGGTCTCACCAGGCAGCTGGGACAGGGTCTCACTAGGCAGCTGGGACTCATAGTGATCCTTCTGTTTTCAGCCTCTCTGGCACTGGCTGGCTCAGGACACCTGAGGGCAGGGCCAGCACAGAATGTGGTACTGGGGATCAAACACTGGTCCCTGTGCTTGCTGAAGCAGGCACTTAGTCCACTGAGCTATCTCACCAACCCAATTAGCAATAGATGTGAATCATGTTCTGCAATCTATTGTGTGACTCTCTTCACCTCCCTAGTGTTTTTCTGATGTGTAAAAAGGATAATAATTATACATAAATTATAAAGTTAAATGAAATTTTACATGCCAAGTAGTATGCCTAGTTCACAAGAAGCACTCAACAAATATTAGGTATGGCTGTTGTTTCTTTCATCAGACTTCTGTCTGCATTCTTTTTGTCTTTATCTTATATTGACACCTGACCATATTGAAATCCAGTGTCCAAACTCCACGTCTGAATGTTCTCTTTTCACTGAAAACAGTTGTTTTCTTTAGTATATACTTAGTATACAACATGATGTTTTTAAATACATGTATGTAGCAAAATGGTGACCACCGTTAGCAATTTAATATATTCATCTCCTCTCAGTCACCTTATTTGTTTGTTTTGAAAAGTTTTACAGTTCTGTTGAGATATAATAAATAAAATTCTTCTTTTTGTATTTAGTACAGGATCTACATGGTTTTTGATACATTGTGTTAACTTGAGGGCTTGGAAACCTGGCTGGATCGGTTCAGGGACTCCCTGTCCTAGAATGACCCAGCACTTAAAAGGTATATAAAGGGACTGAGGAAGGACTCTGCAGGCCACTTCCTTGGAGGAACTTGATCTTTGAAGCTGCCACCACTTCCTTGAATGAGCTCTGGTTTTTGCAGTCAGCATGGAAGGAAGGGAGAGCGGCTTGATAGATGCCACAGCTACTGTCCCTTTTTCTGTTGCCATGAGCTGTTGCCTTCTGCCCTGTGCTGCTTTCTGCCTTGGAGCCAGCCAAGTATGGACTGAAACCTCCACTACTGTGAGCTAAACAAACCTTTCCTTCTTAATTTTGAGTGTCGAGTATTTTGTCTCGGCAACTAGTAAAAAGTAATCAATAAAGTTCCCAAGAGATGGAAACAATACGTACCCCTTGATAGATGAATGGGTAGTATAATTGGGGTGCGTATACACAATGGAATGTTATAAAAAGAAGGAAGTTTTATTATGACAGTATGGATGAAGCTTGTGAGCATTGCCCTAAGTGAAGTAGGCATGAGAGAGACAAGCAAATACTGTACTCTTTTTTTTTTTTTTGGCCGAACTGGGGATCAAACTCAGGACCTTGCACTTGCCAGGCAGACACTTGTGCCCCCGAGCTATCTCCCTGGCCCCAATACTGTACTCTTAAGACAGATTATTTCACTTATATGTGAACTCTAAAAATGTTGTATTCATAGAAACAAAGTAGGGTGGTGGCTGCCAGGATTTGGGGGCTAAGGGGTATAAAGAAACACTGATCAGATGTAAAACCTTGCAGTGACAGTTTTGTTAAGGGCTGGGATCTGATCCACAGCAAAACAACTATAACAGTGTAGTATATACCTGAAATTTGTTAAGAGAAATTCTAAGAGTTCCTAACACACACACACACACACACACACACACACACACACACACACACACACACACACAGAGGTAAAGTGATAAATGTATTAACCAAAATACTTACAATAATCATTTTGTAACTTATGCACAGCAAATTATCATATTGCACATCTTAAGCTTAGATAATTGAACTTATTTATCCAGGGCCTGCCAGATAGCTGAGCAGATTAAAGCATCCTCATAGGCAGATGCAAGGACCAGGGTTTGATCCCAGGCATGCTGTGTCAACCCTGCCCCTGGGGTGTACTGAGCTGAAAGGGTCCCAGGTCCTCTCACTCACACACCAGGCCTGAGGTTTGGGTCAAATGAGAACCAAGCAGGCCCCAGGTCATCTCACTTACACCCTGGGCCTGGACTCTGGGTCAAATGAGCATTGTGTGGGCTCTGCCTGGGGTGTGCTGAGACAGCCACTGAGACTGGACATGGTAGTGAATGCCTGTAACCCCAGTGCTTTTGAGGCTGAAAATAGGAAGATTACCAGGAATCTCATCTGTGTAGTTGTAGTGGTCGATACATTGTGTCAACTTGGCCAGATGCCTGGTGGTTGATACATTTTATCAGAGTAGCCATATTGCCAGGCAGTGCCACACTGTGGGCTGTGAGGGCCCTGCACCAGAATAACTTAGCACAAAAAAGTGATGAGGAAGAACTCAGCATTCCGCTTCATAGGATAAACTTCTGTCTTCACAGTCAGCTAAGATTTTATCTCCTGGCTTCCAGCACAGACTCTTCAGCCTCCAGATTGGATCCTTCAGCTTTCCATGGCAGATTCTTCAGTCTTCCATTGCAGATAAAATGGCTGACCATTAGAGATCATTAGAAACCGTTAGAGACCATTAGAGATGGAACACTACAGTGAGTATAAAACCTTTGGGACTGAACCCTTCGGGTATGCAGACACTCTCTGCACACTTCCTCATCTGACTCTGGGACTGGTACATCTTGTGTTACATCTGTTGCTTGTATCTGTTCTAATAAAATCCTAACTAAAAGAGAATATGTTATGGTTTGTATTTAATTGTCGCTCCCAAAGCATCATGGGGCTGTGAAGTGCACGGCTTGAAGGGTGGGGCCAGAGGACCAGGGCGGGCTTTGAGGGGCGGGGCCAGAGAGGTTCGAACTGTTAAACTGACAGCACATCCCTCCCACTCCCCAAGGCCTGCTGGCCTCTCTTGGAGGCATGGAGCGGATCATCAGAGCAGTGTCTCGAGTTCTTGCCATGTGATTCAGGCTGCTTTAAACAGAGACCTTCAGTAACTGTGAGCTAAATAAACCTTTCCTTCCCGAAGCTTGCATGTTGGGTATTTGTCCCAGCAATGAGAGAAGACTAACCAAGACAGAATGCAGCCAAGTTTCCAAGCCCTGGAAGTTGACACAATGTATCAGCCACCACAGGCACTGTGAAAAACGCTGGAGTGAACATGTGAAGGTAGGTTTCCTTTTGGCATACTGGCTTTATTTCCTTTGGAGATATATCCAGAAGAGGGTCAAGTTTTATTTTTAACTTTTTAAGGAAACTTCACCATTTTGCTTTCCACAATGCTGTACCAACTTTTATACCCACCACCAACAAAAAGGGTTTCCTTTCCTCCTCTTTTTTGCCCACACTTGTTTCTTGTGTTTTCAGTAAGAGCTATTTATTCAAACAGGTATGAGGAAATGTCTTATTGTGCTTGCTTCTGATTTGCATTTCTCTGATTATTAGTGCTATTGAACATAGCTTTATGTACTTGTGGACCATTTGGGAGAATTTAGGTGCTAATTCAAGCCTTTTGTTCGTTTGTAAATTGCATTATTTGGTGCTTTTTGGGTTTGTTTTGTTTTTTGCTATTATTTTCAAGAGTCCTCTGTATTTTGGATGTTAACACGTTTCATATAAATGGTATGCAAATATTTTCTCCAAACTCCCCGGGCTGGCTTTTCATTCTGTTGACTGTCTCTTTGCTTGTACCGAAGCATTATGGTTTAATAGACCCACTTGCTCAGTTTTTGCTTGTGTTGCCTGTGCACTTTGATCTTTTTTGAAAGATCTTCAATAACCTCCCTCTTGCCAAGGCAAATGAATACTTTTCATTGTTCCTCTGGCTTTCTTTGGATTATTTGATATCAACAAACATTCTCTTCTTTTAGGATTTCTCTTCTCTCTCTGTTGTCATGACACTCCATTTTCCTGATTTTCCTCATGAATCTCAGTATCTCCCCTCTCAGTTTTCTTACCTGATTTCTTCCTCTGTGTTCAGCTTTCCCATTCCATTCTCCCAAGCTTTAATACTGACTTGTTTTTCTTTTTCACTTTGCACATTGCTGCGTTGACTTCAGCTATCATGAGCAATCCAATTACTCTTAAGTGTGTAGTTATAGCTCTAATTTACTCTCCAGACCTGTATTTTTTACCTCTTACTTGGCATTATCATCAGATTTCTTTTTGCAAAACTCAAATTAGCAGATGCAAAGTAAAATGTGGCCTCTTTCACCCCACACCAGCTCTTTTTGCCTGTAACCTGGCATCCATTTGTGGTATTAATATTTCCTTATCATTTAACAACATATATGCCATCTGTAATTGCTTTTTCATACTACCATGCTCCCTAGCCCTAGCAACATAGATTGTTTTATTAATTACACTAACATCTCTCAGATCTATCTTCTTCTCCCCATTTTCACTATAACCCTAATTTAAGCCATCACTATTTCTGGACCAAATATTGTTGTAGTACCATGTATTTTAAAAATACAACAATAAGGGGCAACCAGGTATCTCAGCAGACTAAAGCACATGCTTAGGCAAAGTTTAGGGGCTGGAATTCGATCCCTGGCACCACAAACTGCTGGGCTCCACCCCCAGGGCTGTGCTGAGATGGTGACTGAGACTAGGCATGGTGGCATGAGCCTGTAATCCCAGTGCTTGGGAGGCTGAAAACAGGAGGATCACTGTGAGTCCAATCTATGTAGTAAGACCTTGTAGAGCCTGTACTGAATACAATTTAAATAAATAAATAAAATACAACTATAATCGTGTCACTCACTTGCTTGTATGTTGCTATGCTTTCTCAAATGGACAAATTTTGAAATGGAGATAAAGATAGCACATGGGAATTTGTATTGGCTGGGGACTCTATAGGAATTGAACATGTGAACATCAGTCTAAGTGACTAACAATTCTCCTAGAGAGAGTGCTTGGTTCTATCACATTTTAGAGAGGCTCCAGACAAACCTGAAATGCAGAGCAGCTATGGGTTGGGTTCATCTCAGGGTTTCCAATGTTAAACTCCCATCATGGCCCAGTGAAGGAAAAGCACAAGGTCACACCTAGAGTCAGGGAGCCATGGTCAGGCCTGCAGGAAACATCCACAATGTTATAATACATTGGGCTCAAGCCCAACTCCACAAGCAGAGGTGAAGATGCATTTTCAAAAATTAATTTAGTTTTCTGGTATGGAGAAAAACATAAAAAGGCTAAGGAAAGGCATGAAATCAAGAGTTCCCACACAGAAAAGAACTAGATTAAAAAAAAAAAACTCAAGTAGAAATATAGGAGATTAAAAATTCTACTAAAAGTATATACAGTAGAGTCAATCAATGTGAAAATACCAGCTCTAAAAGACAGGGTTATGGCTGGCAAACATTAAATGCAACACTTCTTACAAATAACAAGGGACCATGGAAAAACACTGCAACATCTGCTAGATGATCCAAAAAGACTAGCATAAAATTAATTGGAATTAGTGAAGAATCAGACAATGGCAAAAAGGACATCAAAAAGACCTTTGAAAGAATTAGTAGCAGAAAACTCTCCAACCATGAAAAAAAAATTTGACATACAAATAAGTGAAGCACACAGAACTCCAAATGGACATGGTAAGAAAAAAATACACCATGGCTTATAATAGTCAAAATCCCAGAATTCAATGAAAGAGCAGAATATTAAAAGCTTCTAGAGAAAAACAAACAAATTACCTGTAAAAGAAAGCCTTTAAGAATCTTAGCCAAACATAACATATAAACCCTTAAGTCAATGAGAGCTTAAAATATTTTTAGCCTTAAAAAAAAAAACAAGCTCCATCCCATATTGATATACCCTGGAGAATTATCTTTCAAAATTGGTGGAGAAATAAGATACTTCCATGATAAACAACACCAAGAGAAATGAATGACCTGCAAACCACAATTCCATAAAAGTTCTGAAGGCTGTTCTAGAAAAAGACAACAAATAATCTAAATAGAATGAAGCCAGTAGATAACATAGGAAATTAAATAGAAGAGAAAGGGAACCAACAACAAACAATATGGTAATGACAAGGATAAGTCAGTACCTATCAATGTCCATTAATCATAGCCGTAACTGTTAATGGTCTCAGTTCACCAATCAAAAGAAATAGAGTGGCACAATAGATCAAGAAACACAATCCAACAGTATGCTGCATACAAGAAACACATTTTTTAAGTAAAGAAGAAATTAATAGACTGAAAATTAAGTTACAAAAAACAGTACTTCATGCTATAGAAACTGAAAAAATAAGGAGCAGCTCTTCTTTCTGCACACAAAATGAGTTTCAAACCAAGACTGATTAGAAGGGACAAAGAAAATCACTGTACACTTCTTAAGGGCACAATCTAAAAGTAAGAGATAACAATCATAAATATATATGTATAAAATACTGGTGTACCCAGATATATGAAACAAACAGTAATGGATATGAAAAAATAAGATAAAAATTCACATAATTGTGATGGAGAACCTCAGTGTCTCACTATCACTAATACATCAACTAGGCAAAGAACCAACGAAGAAATGAGAGCTGAACCAATCCTTTGAACAAGTGGATTCGGTAGTTATTTACACAGTATACTACCCCATGAACACAAAGTACACATTCTTTTCAGCTGCATATAGGACTTCCTCCAAAATAAACCACCTAATAGTTGGTAGAACATGCTAAGTAAACACACACATCATTTCCATGCCCTCTTGCACAAGCTCAGAATGTTTACCAAGTGAGATCCTTGGCACCCTGCTGAATTACTTAATTGTTTAGGCTTCTCAATTCAACACAATGTATCATCCATTATACCTGGGATTCAAGAATGGTTCAGCAGATCTAGGATCTAAATATAAAACAGAAACAGTCTGGAAGATACAATCAGTAAAATTCTAGGAGACATAGGTAAAGACTTTATACACAAATCTCGATCATATAGGATATATTACAAAGATTCAACAGCTGGAATCTCACTTACTAAAAAAAACTTGCATAGTAATAATAATAATAATAATAATAATAATAATAATAATAATAATAATAATAACAGAGTGAAGAGACAACCCACAGAATGGGAAAAGTTTTTTACTAATGCAAATCAAGACAATGCTGAGATTCTATCTCACTCCACGAAGAATGGCTATCATCAAGAAGTCACCCAATAACACATGCTGCTGAAATTCTGGGGAAAAAGGAATCATTCTCCATTGTTGGTGGTAATGTTAGTATAACAACCAAGGAAATCCACATGAAAATTACTCAAAAAACTAAAACTAAAAGTTCTATTTGCCACAGGTAACCCTCTCTAGGTATCTTCCTGAAAGAGTTAAAACACCATAACACAGTGACACATGCCCATCCACATTTACAGCAGTACAATGATAGCTAAATCTTGGAGACAGCCCATAGCCCATCAACAGATGAATGCATAAGGGAAATATGGTATTTATATATGTGAACTACTACTCTACCATAGAGAAAGATAAAGTTGAGCACTTTCTAGTTACATGGATCCACCTTGAGACCAAAATCTTAAGCAATATACAGACATAAAAGTTCAAAACTGCATCGTTTCTCTTGTGTGTGAAACCCAAATAGATAAGAAGCAAAAGCAGGCATAGGAGGAAAGGGCAGGGAAGGGAAGGAAGAGAGAAAGGGGGAAAGAGAATGGAAAGAAGAATGGAAACAGCTTTAATAAATAGGGAGAGAAAAAAAGGTTAAAGGGAGGGAAGAGGAATGATAATAAGGGAACTCAGATGTACTCTGCATAGGCCCAAATTCCCTGATGAAAGTGATCATTATGCACTGCAAATATGCACTAAAAAAAGCATGGAATAAATGTGTCTGAATCCAAACATATTGTCAATAAAAACCTGTCAAGTATACTGGAATATTAATATTACTGCATCTTTAAGTGTGCTTTTGTTCCTTATTATAAAGGCACATAGGAAGCCAAATTTTTATCTCAGTACTACGTTGGAGCCCTGGCTACTCTGTATAATTATAATGGTAAGTATGGCTTTGATAATGAAACTGGAACTGATAATCCCTTGTATCTACCTCTTTACTAAGGACACTTTTATTGCTAGACCTGAAAATACTTCAAATTTTACCTTCAGCATGAAAGTTTTGCCTTTTGTGAGCAATGCTAAAATTGAAACTATTCACGTCTGTTTCTTGGGCACTTTTTTATGCTTAGCAACTAAACGTATTTCTAGGCATTGTAAATTTTTTTCTTTCAATCCTATTACAATCAAGTCCTATAGGCTTGGTGTCCTGGTTATTTTTCTCTCATTGCTGACACAAAATATCCAATACTCAAAATTAAAGAGTGGAAGGTTTATTTGGCTCACAGTTTGTGGAGGCTTCAGTCCTTGGCTGACTCCAAGGCAAGGTGGCATGTGGTAGAGAGGCAGCTGTTCACGGCAGGGCAAGACAGCAAAAGCAACAACAGCAAAAGGGACAAAGACGGAAAGAGGGGAGAAGAGAGAGAGCAAGCCTTTTGCCTTCCCTTGGATGCAGGTGACCACCGCCACTGCCAGAGTGGGTGTAGCACTCACAACCATAATCCCAGCATTGGGCCATAAATCCATCACAAACTCTAGAAGCTCACCCCATGACTATGAGAAGCTTTGGGGGAATATCTTTATACAAACTGTACCATTTGAGG
Source organism: Myocastor coypus (assembly GCA_004027025.1). Lineage (NCBI taxonomy): Eukaryota > Metazoa > Chordata > Mammalia > Rodentia > Myocastoridae > Myocastor > Myocastor coypus. The sequence continues at coordinate 35,278 of PVJA010004162.1, read as the reverse complement.
TCTTTTCTATCTCCAAGTTCCTTTTCTTCTGTATGCTTTGAATTATTATTGTCATCTGGATTTCGATACTACACAAGTGGGTTATTTGACAGCTTTACAACTTCTTGAATTTATGGTAGACCTCAAATATCAACAACTGGTAATAACAAGTGTGGAAGAATTCTTGAGCAATTCAGAGTCCTCTGAGAAAGCAATGAGAAACTGAATAAAGAACACATTCAAGTTGATTTTTAAAGGATAAATAGGGTTTTTCCAGGCAAAGTGATTTGCATTTCCAACAACAGAAAGGCTTAGAAAATTCTGTTGCATTCTGGAAATAATCAGAAATGCAATGTCACTGTGCTGACAGAGGTGGGAAGTGGTATTGGATCCTGAGAAAATGAATTAGAGTCAGATTATGGAGAGCCTCATGTGCCATGGTAGGTGATGGGTATTTGACAGGACCATATTAATAATGATAACAACAACAATAAAAAATAGCCCCTTCATTCCACTCTATCCCCATCATGAGAAAAAGTCACTCCCTTCCCTTTTCTGAATAGTGAGTAAAAAGAGCCTGCTTATGCACAGATAGTGTCTGAGAGGAAAGACAGAATACATTTATCTGCTGAGGTGGCAGCAACAGGATAACAACAATGAGCACATGGCCCATGGTAGCTATCCCATCTTTGCTGCGCTCAATGGACAGCTGGACCAAAGGAAGATGTATGTAACGGACACAGACAATTTCCACAACTCTGGATTATGAGGTAGACATTTCAATAAATATATATGCCTAGGCAGCAGTGACCTGAAGCTAAACATATCACAAAGCAGGAATATGGGCCTCTGTCTCATGCCACTGGGTGTTGCCTTGAATTTTTCCTCTTGGGTTCCAAACACACGACTTGGTAAAGACTTGCTATTTGATGAAATGGATCACACTCTCCACTGTTTTCTGCCATTTGTTTCCTTATTAATGATACACCATATTCATTTATTATGTTCATACTAACAGTACTTCAGTTCTTCAGTACATGTCTATCTCCAACAGCATATGTTCCTAGACCAGATCCAAGGTAAGTATCATTTAAATTTTAATAGTCATGCAGAATGACATTCCTCAAAAGCTATATTATTGCATTCCTTCAAGCTTATCAACTTGTTGGTACAAATATTCTAGCAATATTTAAAATCAGAATCTCAGGAATAAGACTGTTATGAATCCTAGATCTTTAATTATAACCTACATGAACCCGAACAACTTAAACAATTGTGCTGTTTCATATCTGTAAAAACAGATATCATAAAATAATAGTTGCTGCCTATCATTGACACGGAAGCAGACACCATAGTTTAGCCATAATGATGGTTATGATGAACTGGCACACTAGAATGATCAATTAATTATATTCATCTAGTGCTTCTTTTGCAGCAAAGTTATGGTAGGAGATTCAACTCATTTCAATGAAAAACAGCTAATTCAGCAGTGACTAATACATGAAAATCATGTCCTCCTGATGGCTCAGAGCTATGACACATCACTTAACTCCATTGCTCGGTGTGTTCTGAAGCTGTATCTTTCTCTCTGTGACTTTCTGCTTCCTTGAGTCTGGCCCCACTGAGCACCGCTCCTAGGCACTGCACGGCAGCAGTAGTTCATGAACACTTGGGTACAAAATTGCTGGCAAATGCGCACAGTAATAAACAGAAAACTGTCCTGTTGTTCTACTTCTTTTTTATTTCAGGGGATGTCAGTAGCCTTGCGTAAAAGGAATCAAACTGCAAAGAAAAACTGGTTTTTCACAAAGGATGAAAAGTAAACATTTCATTTTATTGAGCAATGCGCTCTGCCTCTTCCCATCTGCTTTGTTGGAGCACGCAGCGAACATTCCAAGTACATATTTACACTAAGTTCCAGTTTAATGTGGATTCAAACAGAAAGATCAAATATTTGGAACTTCTTCTACAGATTGCTTTTATGATTAAGAGACAAAAGCACAAGTCAGCAAGCTCGCAGAGAGAAGGCTTCGCTAAAGCAACTATTAGGACTGTTGTAGAATCAGCCCACAGTTGATTCTATAGAATCCACTCACCACAGCCAAGACCCCATCCTAAGCACATAAGGAATAGAAAAGGACTGGGGCACCATATGGCTAAAATTATGGGGCGAGGGAGAAAATGCCATGTGAGTGGTAATAAGCTGCGCGTTAGGTTTCTCTTGTTATCCAGTGACAGAAAACCCCAAATAAATGAACTTAAACAAATCAACCACAAATGTTAGTTGATATAATGAAAATGACAGGGGTACTAGCTTCAAGTAGGGCTTGATCCAAAGGTTCCAATAATATTAATAGGACCCCAAATCTTTCCATCTTCTGGATAAGCTTGCCTAAATATAAGCTTTACTCTCAGATTCTGAGTAATTGGAAGAATTTTTGCTATAGCTTCAGGTCTCTGTGCTCTCAGATTCAAATCTAACAAAAATAGAATTTCAATTCCAACATAATAGTGGATGTCACTCACAATGGGCTGAATTTGGTTACCAGCATGTCCCTCCCCTTCTCACAGTTGCCAGAGGATCCCATGCTCTAATTGTTCAAGACTGAGCTACAGAGGTGAGGTCAGCACACACAGCACATTACATTTAGCAGTGTAATCTGGTGCTAAAGATCTCTCTGATTCTGATGTCAGACAGGTCTGGGTGTGGGACTTAGATCTGCCCTTTATATGACTTTGGGTCTCAAAGCCTGATTGCTCAGTTGTACAATGAGTATGATAATTACTCCTAACCTCACAGGAATTTATGAGAATTAAATATGATGATGTGTACCATACCTACATGTTCGTACTAGACCCCCATGTCTTAAGACTGTATACATCTTTATACTAGCATCTCCTATGTTCTTTTCCCACCACTAAAACTGTGGATCCTCCTAATATTTACTACACAAATGATTTCTTTCTTTCTTTCTTTCTTTTTAATGTATTTAGCACAGGGTCTACAGGATGTCACTATGTAGATTGGACTCACAGTGATCCTTCTGGGGTGGGGCTGGTGCCGGGGATTGAACCACAGTCCCTGTGGTTGCCTAAGCACCCCTAAGCATGTGCTTTAGACCGCTGAACCTTCTCACCGGCACTGTTTTGTTTTTAATTTTATGTACTTGGTACAGGGTCTCACTATACAGATCAGACTCTAGAAATCCTCTTGTTTCAGCCACCCCAGTACTGGGATTACAGGCATACATCACCATGCCCAGTTTCAGTGGCTGGCTCAATGTGCCTGTGGCAGGGCTGGCAAGACATGCAGTACCTGGATCCCTATGATTGCCAGCCAGACACTCCGACCACTGAGCTATCTCCTCAGCCAGTTATTGATTTTTGAATATTGAATGTACCCAGCTCCATTACTGGAACTGGTTAATAAATCTACAAGTGGCTTTGTTTGTTGGTTTGTTTTCTTTTTTTTTTTTGGTACCAAGAACTGAACTCAGGACCTTGTACTTGCCAGGTAGGTGTAATGTCACTGAGCTATATCCCTGGCCAAAATCTATGTCTTTTGGTGGTTTTTTTTTTTTGCCGGGGAGGGTTTCTTCTATATAAAATATCATGTGATCTTCAAACAATGATGCTTTATCTTTTTCTTATCTTTATCTTCTTTCTCTTGTCTAATTGCTCTGATATTTTCAGAAGTACGTTGAATAGGAGTGATGAAAGCAGTCATCCTTGTCTTGTTCTTGATTTTAGAGTAAATTTTTTCTTTTTTTTGTCCATTTAGTTTCATGTAGGCCATTGTTTTGTCATGGATGGCTTTATCAAATTGATATAAAGACCACATATTCCAATTTTCTGTAGTGTTTTTATCATGAATGGATGTTGGACTTTGCCAAATGCTTTTGTTTCTGCATCTATTAAGATGATCATATGGTCATTGATTCATTCTTTCTTTCTATTATTTTATTAATCTCCATTGAATTAATTTCTGCTCTAATCTTCATAATTTTTTCCCTTGTACAAGTTTTGGGCTTCATTCACTCTTTTTTCTAGAAGTTTGAAGTTCCACATTACTTTTTATTTGAGCTGACTCTTCTGATTTGGTTATTTCGCCATTATAATGTCCCTCATAGGACTGCTTTGATTGAATCCCACTATTTCTAGTATGTTGTATTGGTATTATCATTTAAATGTATAAACTGTCTAATTTCTTCTTTAATTTCATCTGTGACTGGTTGTTCATGAGGGGGTTGTTTAAACTCCATGTGTTTATTAAGTTCTTGTAATTTCTTTTGCCATTTCTTTCCAGTTTTACTGTGTTATCATCTGATAACATGCATGGGACAATTTTAATTCCTTGTGTTTGCTTAAGCATGTTCAAGAGCTAGTATGTGGTGTATTTTGGACAAAGTCCTGTGTATAGCTGAGAAAAATGTACATTCTGATATTTTGGTCTGGAACACTCTGTACACATCTAAAAAGTCCATCGGCTCAAAACTTGGTTCAATTATATCTCATTATTAATTTTTTATGTAATTGATATGCCTATTTGTGGTAATGGGTTTTAAGATCCCCCATTACAACTGGATCAGTGTTTACTTGATTTTTCATGTCCATAAGTATTTCCTTTATTATGTATCTGGTACAGGGTCTCACTACGCAGCTTGGACTCTTAGTAATCATCCTGTTTTCAGCCTCCCCAGTGCTGGGATTATAGGTGTGCATCACCATGCTCAGTCTCAGTGGCCAGCTCAGCACACCTTGGGGCAGAGCCAGCAAAGCATGTAGTGCCAATGACTGAATCCTGGTCTCTGCACTTGCCTAAGGAGGTACTTTTCTGTTGAGCTATCTCACCGGCCCCATAAATATTTCTTTTATGTAAGTGGGACATGCTCATACTTGGTGCATATATATTTATGATTGTTATCTCCTCCCCTTAGATCATTCTCTTTATGAGGATGTAATGGCCTTCTTTCCCTATTAATCAATCTTGGCTTGGTGTCCACTTTGCCTCAAAATAGAATAGCTAGCCCTACTTTTTTCAACATACCAGTTACATGGAGTATCATTTTTATCCTTTGACTTTCACTGTATGAATTTCTTTTTTAATTAAATGTGCTTTTTGTAGGCAGCTTAACATTGGATCTTTCTTCTTATCTATTCTGCCCATCTATTTCTTTTGGTTGGTGAATTGAGACTATCAACATTGATGGTTATAAATGATCGGCTTATCTTTGTCATGTTATTTTCCTTTTGTTGGCTCCCTTTTGTTCCCCTCTCCTGTTTGCCCGCCCTAGGAAATTTAATTCTTTTGAGGTTCATGGAGTTGTAATTCTTGTTCTCTCTTTCTAGAGTGTCCTTCAGAACCTTTTCCAGTGCTGTTTGATGTTCATGCATTTCTGGAGGCTTGTTTGTCATGGAAGTATTTTATTTCTTCATCAATTTTGAAAGATAGTTTTGTGAGGTACATCAATCTGGGTTGAAGGCTATTTTAGACCTTAAAGTTCTTCACTCTAAATTCTCCTTGATTTAAAGGTTTGTGTTAAGAAGTCCTCTGTGTGGGCCAGCGAGATGGTTCAGTGGTCTAATGCCCCTGCATAGGAAAGCTTAGGTAACTGCAAGGACTGTTTTGATCCCCAGCACTGCATGATGTGTCAGCCCCACCCCCCGGGGGCAGACTGAGCTGGCCATTAAAAAAAAAACATCCTTTGTGATTCTGATAGGCTTTCGTTTATAGTTGGTTCATTCCTTTTCTCTAACACTTTTTAATATTCTGTTTTTGTGTTTAACTTCTGGGATGCTTACCAATATATGCCTTGATGTAGACTTTTTTTATTATGGCTAATTGATGTTCTATATGCCTCAGATAACTGCATGTTAAATTCTTTTTTCCTGCCATGGGAATTTTTTGCCATGACTTCTGTAAACAGGTCTTTTATATCATTTTTCATATCTCTTGCTTTTTTATTGACTTTGATCAATCTTACATTATTCTTTGCATCATCTAGCAGCTGTTGGACTGGTTTCTTATGGTCTGTCTTGATAGTTTTAAGAAATCTTTCCTTTTGTAATTGCTAACCACATCCCGCCTTGTAATCTGAGATTCTGTCTTCACACTGGCTCACTGTGCTATGCATACTTTCAATAGAATTTTTAATCTCCTGAATATCTTCTTTAATTTCTTTAATGTTTTCCATTTCTTCCCTATGTTAAGTATTTATGATTTCCATTATTTTCATGAGCTCCTCTTATTTTCCATGTGCATCTGCTCTAGGGTCACTAAGCATGTCTTTCATTATCATCACCACCTCTGTAGTTATCAGAGAAGCTACTTTAAAAAAAAAAAAAAAAAAAACCTTTATTTATGTTATGGCCAGCTCAGCCTGCCCTGGGGGTGGGGCTGGCACAGGATGTGGTGCCAGGGATCAAACTATGGCGTCTGCAGTTGCCTAAGCCTGCCAAAGCAGGTGCTTTAGACTACTGAGCTATCTCATCAGCCCAGAGAAGCTACTTTTGATTTGATTTTTCTAGAGCTTCATTTATCTACTTTGATACTTGATTTGTTACTACTTCATGGAGTCCAAGTGGGTGGATTCTGGATTGTTCCACTCACTCACCTCTGGGTTTACCTTTGGTTAGCTGGAAGTCCAGGTTGCATCATGTTTAAGTGTCTTCTCATTTCATAATTTCTTTTTAGTTTAATTCCAGGACTGATGTAAATTGCCTATGGCAAGGAACTTTATTGCTGTTACTTAGAACCTTTAGGAAATGACAATTTCTTAGAGATGTCTTCCAGATGTAGCTAGATTTTTGGTGTTGAGTCTATTGCAAGACCTCTTCAATTTATTAATGAGAAGTTGCTGCCTATGTGACACAGACCCTGGCTCTTTGGCACTGGACAATAGTATTTTTTAATGACCCTTTGGCAATCTCAGTGTTGGCGTATCAGAAGAAAACAGCTAGTTAGAACAATTGTGTCACCTTGGCAAAAATGATGCAATCAGCAATAACAAGAACACCAGCATCAGACATAGCCTAAAAAATGACAAACTGAAGTAATGGTTAATTTCCCACCTTTAACTGTATGAACTAGATCTGTGGTTATACAACAAAATCTAAAATGAGCCAGAAGATTGTGTGCAGTAAATAAGCCCTCAGTGGGGCAATTTTACACTCCTGGGAAGAAATTTAGGAGGGGGTTGGAAGAAAAAGAAATAGAGATAGAAAAGAAGAGAAAGAGATTATATGTGGGGCTGGACAAAGCAAAATTACATAAAACTTTGGGAAAGAAAGGGAAGAAATAAAAATAATAACGGACTAGAATAACAACAACAAAAATCTAGAAACCATGTTGATATACATATAAAAATAAAACAATCAAGAAAAGAAAAAGTGTGTCTTTTCTGTTATTGTTAGACATTGTGTATAAAAAGGCCAGATCCAAGTTGCTTAATCCCAGCTAGGCAGCTTTATGTGGACTAGTGCATAATCCTGGCAAGCCTGAATTTTTAGTATCTGAAATTCAGGCTTCTTTCTGTCCATGAGGCTAGAGCTAGACGAGTATAGCCTGCAGCATTTTGTTTGCTTCCCACAGGCTTGAATTCAGCTTCCTGATCTCCTGCCAACTTGAGCCCAGCTACCTGGCCCTGGTACTGGAAGCCACTAGGTGAAGCCAGCAGTTTCCCTGAAGAGGGCAACAGGCCAACTGCTCTCTCCAGGAGGCCGTCTACACCCGTCTAACGCACCAGCCACTGTGGTCCGCCATGTCCACTTCTCTGTTCCACTAGGGTGTTTCTCTGTTGAGGCTTCTGAGGTTGTCAATAGTCACTGTGTGTCCCCAGGTTCAAGCCACCCTTCCACACAATGAGTCCAGGCTCAGGGGCAAAGTGTCACCTGCCGCCGCCGCCTCCTGCTCCTGCTCCTGCTGCTCCTCCTCCTCCTCTTCCACCTTCACCTTCACCTTCTCCTTCTTCTTTGCCCCTCCTTTGCTCTTCCTTTGGGCTTCAGTTCTTGCTTCACATCCTTCCTGCATGCCACTGCCATCCTTCTCCTCAGACTGCCACATTCCAGTGTCTGGACAATGAATTTCAGAGAGATTCATTCTCTGTTGCTCACCACTGTACCATCTTCCAAGATATCACTGCCCACTATCTCTTTCATAGCTCTCCAATATTAGAGGGAACTCCTATATTTATTTGGTAAGTTTTACAATGCAATTAGAACTCAAATTCCCATTCCCTCTTTAGCACTACCAATACATTAAAACCATGTAAGACCTAACTAGAAATATTGTGTCCTAATGTGTTAGCATGCTTAGCTCTTTGCAAGGGCTAAAATGCCTTGCATTTATAAGAAAGGATGTGTCTATTCTGTACAACACAAATAAATGAAACAAAATATATGGTATTTGGTGTCTTTCACTTAGCATCATTTTTTTCAAGGCTTATCCATGATATAGCATCTATAATACTTAGATCTATACAACCACCACGAATCTGCCTTCTGTTCCTATTAATGTGTCTATTCTATATGTCACAAATAAATGAAACAAAATATGTGGTATTTTCTGACTGGTTTATTTCACTTAACATCATTTCTTTTAAGTTTTATGCATGTCTTAGCATATAGAATATATTCTATTATTTTTATCACCAAATAATATTCTACTGTAGGGATATATCTCATTTATCAATTGATGAACATTGAGATTACTGTGGACAGTATTTGTACTCCCATTTTATTTTAGAAATAAGGGTAATTAACGTCAGGCTAAATAACCTGACCAACATAAGATGGAAAGTGGCAAACTGGAGAGCTGCACAAAACCAAATGCGTCTGCTGCTGCAATTCTTGTTCTTGGCCACTGTACCACCGGCTCTTACTATGCCATCCAGCCTTGGAAAACCAATGCAAAAGGGGATAGGGCCAGGACTCAGGGGTGGAGCTCCCCTTCCACGTACAATCCCCAACACCTGACGGAGGAGTGGGGAGGAGATAAAGAAAGCTAACAAAAATTTCAATGGAAACCCTCTTAGAAGCATCACAGAAATTTCACTGTGGAAACATCAGTAGGTAAAACTAGGCAAATAATTGAAAAACAAACACTTTTGAAAAATTGGAAAACATAGCTGGAAAAGTTATTAAACAGTAACTGAGTGTGGTCACACAGCTGTAACCTAAGCTTTTGGAAGGCTGAGGCAGGAAGACTACTGCAAGTTCAAGGTCAGCTTGAGCTACCCAGTGTGATCCTACCTCAAAAAAACTAAAAGGTATTAAAATGGTGAATGTTTCACTTTTTAAAATTTTTTTGCGGTAAAAAAGGCATTGACATTAATATTTTTCAATATACTCTCTCTCTCTCTTTGGACACATTCACTCCATTAACCTTGGCACCTTCTGAAATAGTTCTACAAGTCTTCTTTTGTTGACAAGGCATGATCAACAATTTGGTGAATGCTGTTTTTGGGTGCCCTCCAAGGAAAGGAAGCCTCAAAAGAACACCAGTATGCCCTCACCCGCGTTCTTCCCTGGCCCTGCTGCTGCGAAATCTGTTTCTTTCCTAAAGTCTAAACAACCACGGAGCAGAAGCAATGTGAATCAATTTAGGATATTAAAACAGCCATGACAATGCAACTAACGACGTGGAAGAGGACTCTGAGAACTGCTTCAGAAAGTGACAAGAATGACAGGGTACATTTCTTGGAAAATTGAGGTGGAGTATTTTGAGAGGAAGTAGGGCAATGTGTCTTTTACAGTAATTTTTTAAAAATGGAAACATCTGCTGTATTTTTTAACATACTTCAAACAATTTGACAAATGCTAATAGCCATAGCACTTACATACAAGCCTCTAAAATGAAAACTCAGAGTCCTGGGGGTTTAAACATCTGCCTCACAGGACAGAACTGGTAGGGCTGGTGTGGGAATTCAAACAGCCTAAGCCTAGATTTGGGCTCTCAATCACTGCAGTCAGCCAAGCAAACAAACTCAGTCACTGTAAACAAATAAAAAGGATAGCTATCATATTTCTGGGAGGGACACTATTTAAGTTTATAAGTAACAGCAAAAAAATAAATAAATGTAACAAGATAACAATGTTATAAAGCAATATATTAAGGCACAGAAATAATTTTTAATTCTTTGTGCCAGATTACCCAAAATTAAATAGAAAGTCACAAACTAGAAAATATTTTTAACACATACAGAAGATAAAAATTAATACATACAAAAATTAACAGGAAAGATATTGTCTGATAAAAAGGCAGAAAAAGGACATGAACAGATTTTGTGAAATGGAGCTAATTTACATGAAAATATTTAGTCATTAATGAAAGAAATCTAATTTGCATGTGACTAATATTTTTCTCCATTAAATAAGAAAATATACAAAATTAAAGAACACTATCAGATCTTAGTTAGTACCATAATTTACTGACATTCTCAAACATTGTAGGTAGGAGCACACTAGTAGAACATTTCTGTCAAACTGCCTTACAGTATCAACCAAGAACCTTAAATATTCATATCATTTTATCCTCCTGGTAATCTAGCTTAAGAAATTAAGCATAACTTAGAAAATCTTTATGTTCAATGACATGCATAACAATTCAGATGAAAACTGCTGGAAACTAAATATCTAACAATGACAAAATAGTTAAATAACTTATTCTATACATAGGCAATCATATATATCAAATATATTAAATTGTTAAGTATTTTTTTCTTTTCATAGTTTATTTTTTGCCAGATAGTCTATAATGAGCACTGGTTATTTTTACAATGGAGGAAAATAAAATAAACTGTGCTTTTGAAAAAAGAAAAGTTAATGCCTGAAATCCCTGACTTAGGTGTGTTACGTTGACTGCTCCCAAATTAGCCCCTCTTGCACTGACACCCTGACGCAGCATGGCTGAGCCCGGAGTGGGTGCGTATCTCTGTTTGAAGAGCCAGCTCTAGAGATAAGGCTCCAGCTGACCAGTGTGCCTGCTGCTTCACTAGCCCTGCCAGATAAGGAGCTTTAAACACATCAGGAAACTACAGAACCCTGGGCTAGTCCACGTCAGGAGAGCCCAATCAGTTCAGTGCTGGTTTCCTCTGGTCAGTGGCCCTGGAAGGAGAACAGATTACACTGTGGCTTTTGCACTCTATCCAGGATGACAGGCTCCAGCACTTAGGCAGCCAGATGGACAACGACAGCCTGGCTGCAGATAGTGGAGAAAGACACCCGGCTGTGAGGCACACAGATAAGATCTTTAAACATAGACACTCTAGCTCCGGTTGGCAGTTTCCAAGCGCCGAGGAACAAATAAAAGCCTCATGGGAGCAGCAGGGAATCAAATCATAAATCCCTGGCCTGACCCATTAGGTGGGTTAGGGCCCTCTGGATGTCCACACCACCTCCTCATGTTTTCATTGGCCAGTTATTTATCGAGTACATTGAACAGGACAGATGTGGCTCTTCAGAGCCTCGGCTAACAAACTCTAACAAGATGTTACCAGGCAGACACTTAGGTCCAGGCTACAGGATGCTTCCTATGGCTGGGATCGCAGGGCCACCCTTGCCTACAGGGAACGTTTTAGAGGACGTAGATTCTAAAAGCTTTAAGAGTCAGCCTGACTCTTGAGGAAGCTTGCAAAGTTTACAGAGGAAGGCAAAGAGGAAAAATGCTTTGGCTCAGCTACCCTTGGACTGAATTACAGAAATAGAAAGAGGAAAAAAATAATGAAGTGATTTTTCTAAAGGCATCCTCTTTGGGGTCACAAAAGTTGGCTTTCATTTATTTATTTATTTATTTATTTATTTATTTATTAAGGGCTGGGGAGATATTGTGGCAGTCTAAGGACCTGTCTGGCAAGAACAGAGACCCAGGTTCAATCCCCGGTACCATATGCCATGCCAGCCCTGAAACTCCAGGCCCGCCATGCTGGCCACAGGAACTGACATGGTGGCTTGGTAGCACATGCCTGAAATCCCAGTACTGGGGAGGCTGAGACAGGGGGATCACTATCAGTCCAAGCTGCATAGGAACACCCTGCACCAAATAAATAAAAATTTTTAAATGTACACCTGTAAGAGAAAGTAAGTTGAAAAACGAACACTAAAATGCAATTTAACAATAAATTAACCCACAACCTCCATCAAAGCCCAGGTAAGGGAGCTGGGTCTTGATGGACTGAAGAAAACTCTCTTGGGAAAGAAATAATAAATTGAATGTTATACTTAAAAAGAAAAAAAAGACGCAAGGCTGGGTATGAAAGTACGTGCCTATAGTCATAGTTACTCGGGAGGCTGAGGCAGGAGAATGCCAAGTTTATGGCCAGTTTCTACAATTCAATGAGACTCTCAAAATTTGAAGAAAAGGGCTAGCAGTGTACCTCAGAGCTACAGGGCTCCTAGATTTGAGCCCCAGTACCAGAAAACAAAAACAGCATATGAAATCAGAGAGCTCTGAGTTTGAACTCTGAATTTAGGACTACATTCATGCATGGACAGGTTATTTAAGTTTTCTGAGCCTCAGTTTCCTCATCTGCTGTGTGTGGAAGGTAATGCTAGAAGCTGACATAAACAGTGTTCCTTTTCTCTCTATCAGAACCCCTTCCAGTTTTGTTTAGAGGAGGGAAATGCCTAGTCTAGGGGGTGGCTCTCTGGTAGAATAAGGTAGATGTTGATGAACTTTTCTGTAAAAGGCTAAAGAGTAAATATTTTAAATTTTTCAAGACATTTGGTCTCTGGCACAACTTTGTCATTATAATTTGAAACAAGTCACAGACAATATGCAAATGATTCAGTGTGGCTATGTGGCAATGTAACTTTATTTACAGAAACAGGTAGTAATCCATGAGGCTGGTGAGATAGCTCAGCAATCTAAAGCACTTACCTAGGCAAGCTTAGGCAAGTGTAGGGACCATGGTTCAATCCCCAGCACCACATGCTAGGCCAACCTCCCCCACAGGGAGGGATGAGCTGGCCACAAAAAAAAAAAAAAAAAAAAGAACAAAAAGAAACAGGGAATGATCCAGATGTGATTGGTGTTTGCACATCCTTAATCTAAGATGACCTTTGGAATCCTGTTTCCTACTTTGTCTCCTTGGCAAGTAAGGACACTCAACTCACCCAGCTGTGGCCAGTGACACCAAGGAGAAGTCAGGAAAGGCAGTTTGGAGAAAAGATTTTGCTTTTCTAATAAATTGAAGACTACTGTGCTGGCCTTGACTTTCTCCTTCGACTAAGCAATGTTTGGGTGGTACATGGAGCTAGCGCAGACACTGGAGAAGGCGAGTGGAAAACGAAATGCTCATTTGCAAAGACTGTGATACAGACAGTGAAGGCTTACTAGTGTTGTGGCTGAGAGGCTGAATTAATGTCTTCAGCACCCGTTAGGCTCCTATAATTCTTAACCCACTGCGGATGTATTTTCTGCGCTTTCAGCCAGATCTATTCTTAACTCATTTTGATATATCACGGGCTTAATGCAAACATTAAATGAGATTAATATTCAAGTCATGTGGCATGTTGCAGAAGTTGGATGATTCTATTCAGAGAAACTTTATAGCATTCTCTTTGGGAATCACTACATTGTGTACAAAGTCCTTTTGAAAACAAGTTTCAAGGGCCAGCCAGATAGCTTAGCAGATTAAAGTGCCTGCTTAGGCAGACCAGACACAGGGACTGGGGTTCGATACCCATCATGCCATGCCACCCCTGTCCCCAGGGCATGTGGAGACAGTGATTGAGACTGGGCATGGTGGCGTGCTTGTAATTCCAGCATTTGGCAGGCTGAAATCAGAAGGGTCATTACAAGTGTGAACTGTGTAGTGATGCCCTGTAGATCCTATACTAAATACATTTTTAAACAGTTTCAAAGTACGAAATATTTTTCAGGATTATCTCTAGTTTCACCCTAGTGTTAAGTTTCTGAAGCCTCAGAAAGACTAGGAAAGGGGAGAACTAGAAAGACTTTCCTGTTTAGAAGGAATGTGATCACAAAAAGACCTCAGGTGACTGTGAGACACACTGAGGTTGACATCTCCCCTTGTAACTGTATTAGCTTTGTCATTGAGGGACACAGGACACAACACTCAACTTAAATGCACACCAACAGTTTTGTCTGTGACCAAGGAAGAGGCACCATTATGAAAGGGTGTGTATGGCACAGATGTTAGGCTCAGCGTCCAGGAAGCCAAGCAGGCAAAGAGTGCCAGAAAGGAATGGGCTGTGACTATATGCAACACCCAACGTCATGGGCCCGGGTCCCCCTCCCACAGCCCGCAGTCTGATTTACTAATCTGCTGGCTGTTTCTTTTCTGTTTTACATACAATTTCATTTTATCTTGAAGAGTAAAAACAAAACCAAGAACAAAGATCAGAAACAAAGACATAAATGACAATACATATGTTGATTTTCAAAACAAGAATAGCTGATTAACCATGATTGATATCTATTTTTATTGTCAAATCTGTTGAGATTAACAGATACAGTTATGAAAGACTGGACCTACGACTGCGTGTTACTGCATACTTTCAAGAAATCTTACATTTTTGCTGTTTCTTTTTTCTTTTATTACCTTTTTAAAAAATTATTTTAAAGAGAGTAATTCATATGACATTAGGAATGGTACACATTTAGAAACCAAGATGACAAGTATTTAAGCATGGTTTTTGTGTTATACATTGCCAGCTGGGTGTTTCTTAAGTCAAGGAATTTGACAAATCAGGACTGATGATCAGAATAACTATTAATGAAAGTCTCTTTTGCAGTCCTCTCTGAAGGTGCCTCCTCCTAAGTCCTCACACTGGCCTCAAACTGACTCCAGATGTGAAGATGGCAGATAGGATGCCCGGCACAACTCATAGCTCACAGGAGGCAGCCAGGGCCCAATATTCCATTTCCCTTGCTCCGCTTCTCCACCTGCATTCTCACCCTAACTTTACTGGGCGTGGAAGGAAGCGCTGCGAGGAAGACACTTAGAGCCTGACAGAGGAGGAAAGCTCTGACGCTGAATAGTCCAAAACGATTGAGAGCAACAGGGAACAATGTAAGTAGTTCAGTCAGCTTTTGAGAAGCTGTGTGCATGTGATCATAAAACCATGGCCAGTGTATGGACTTGTCATTAGGAATGAATAACATAAACAGTGAGTAAGGGGGATCTGGCCCTCTCCTGTCTCAGTCTGACGTTGTGAACATCTCTCAGCTTCCCTGTTGAAGCCATTCAAATCTACTATAATTGAGTGCAGCCACAGAAGATAGGCCAAGCAATACAGACGGATGTGTTCCTCTAAAGCCATATTCAGGTGTCACACTCTGCCTTTCCTTGTCCTGGACTGTGTGCCCCTCCAAACTGCAGCATTCTTCTGCTGCCAGGCTGAGAATGGAGAGCAGTATGCATAGATAAGGAAAGAGCCAGAGCCTTACCAGGCGCCTCTCATCCTGATGCACTTGGAACCCCTCATCCTGCACTTCACTGTGTGAGAGATGAGATTTGGACTTTGCTACTGCTTGCAGCTCAAAGCATCTTTGCTGTTATACTTTCCTAAGAGGAAATATTCCACCATGTCTATATTGCTAGGAAATATAGACAGCTTGTAGTGCTGAAGGTTGGGAGAATTGCCTCACCTACTGCAGGCCTTCCAGAACAAAGATTCATTTTCATCTGACAAAACTTGAAAATCCTCTGTAGGAATGACTATACTGCTAAGCACTCTAAGTATTAGAGATCTATTACAGTAGTGTTTAAGGAGGTTTAGAGGTAATTAAGCTGTAGTTCATTCCTTTGTTTAATGGGCTAATTCCCCTGAGCTACTCATCTATACTGTCTTTCATTTGTCTCTGCTCCTTTCTGTGTGCAAATTTTATCTTTAGTAATCTAAATAGAAACTCTCTGAGGGTAGAAACTTGCAGATCTCACAGGACAGGGCACTTAGATGTGAAAAATGTACATTAAGTGAATTTTCAAAGGGATATTTTTGTAAACATATCAGAAATAAGAACAATTTTAAATAGTCCCCATCTGATTTAAACTACCTACTTAAAAAAAGGTAAGTTCTACTGAGCTTGTCTGGGAAATGTATTAAAAATGAAGCTAATGCTTAAACTACTAATTTCTTTTTTCTCTATGAGTAATCGTTCCCTACACTGAACTTGTACGCTATGAACTTGAATAATCAGAACAAGCTGCAGGCAACATATTACAACACACATGGATTTACCGTTCTTTTTCCCAAAACACAAAACATTTATTGTGTATAAATATCAGAGATCAACCTGTACTTTTGGGATAGATTTCAAACCCAGGAAAAATACAAGTGTAGGAAAGTAGGTGAAACTAGATTATTATGAGAAACAAGAAAAAAAAAAGATTAGACTTGTCTTAATTATAGCCTATGTGCAGTGAAGTGTGGTAATTTGATACTAGTTGATTTAGTGGTATAATCTCCTTTTTTTGCACTAGTAAATAGTCTCAAATTAGCTTTTACAGGAGTTATAATAGGAGAAATATATAATTCCATTGGAGAGTTTGCTTAAACAAAGGGAATAAAATTTTAAAGGTGAGCTTGAAATATGGAGACATTTTTCATTTTATAAATGTTCTTATGGACTCTGTGCACCTTTAAAAATTACAGATTTTCCTGACTGCATAAGTAATATTTACTTCTAGAAATTATAAAGAAGAAATTAAAATTATACATAAGATTAAAATTTAAAGACAATCACTGCAGAAATTCTGGAATAGTTTCTTTTACCTTTTCTCCCCATTTAAAATAATAGATATATCTTAAAAATCATTATTAAGATATTATATATCATATTTGCTAAGACTGTGAAGAATGTTTCAAAAAGTTTTTCATACTATCCTCTATCAACTTATTTTTTTACTATACTCTATATTCTCTAGTTTAAAAGATAAATTCATAGCATTTAAAAAGATTTTTCAGCCCAGCGTGGTGGCGCATGCCTGTAATCCCAGCACTTGGGAGGCTGAGGCAGGAGGATTGGTGCGAGTTCGAGACCAGCCTGGGCTACAAAAGTGAGCTCAAGGCTAGCCTGAACTGCATAGTAAGACCCTGTCTCAAAAAGACAAAAAAAAAAAAAAAAAGATTTTTCAAATAGAAATTATTCATCATCTGGTTTTTCTAGCATAAATATTTATTTAACTTATTCTTTACAAACAGCTAAAGTTATTGGTGTTCTACTACACGGTAAATACATATCAATTTGGACTTTTTCTTTGGAGAATATCTTATGGTAATAGTTGTTGAAATGTGACACTTAGACCAAAAGTAGTATCACCTAGGATTTATTAACAGTATGATTTCTTAGAATCCTGCTGAATTAGTAATTGGGGATGGAGAGGGAATCAATGTGTGTGTGTCGGGGGCAGGGGGGAAGAGTGTGTGTCTGTGTTAAGCTCTCCAGGCAACTTTGATTTAAACTAAAGTTTGCAAACAACTACTTTATAGGATCAACAATCTGCAGATAATCCTTCTAGAAAGAGTTTTTGAAATATTTTTCTAATCGGTCTCAATATTTTCTGGAAGAATCACAGACACAGACTGTTGCTCCCTCTATTCGCTCAGGGGTAGGTAGGCTGGGCTACTTACAAAACAAGGATTAAATATAAGAATTAGTAGCTGGGTGTGGTGAGCGGGTGGTTGTAAACCTAATGCTTCAGGAGGCCGAGATAGGAGGATCACAGATCGGAGCCCAAACTAACCAACTTTGTGATTGAACAAGATCCTCTTGCAAAACAGAACAATAAAAAGGAGGCTGGGGATGCAGCTGAGTGCAAAAGCCCTTGGTACCAGAAAAAAAAAGAAAAACAACTAGTAAAAGTGTTTGTAAACTACTCAGTGGTAAAGTGGCAGAGAGATAGTAGGTATTGTTGTGGTGACCCTGAGTTTAAGCTGGAAGATTTATATTCCTGAGCTCTGGGGAAAGCTAGATGGAATGTGGACACAGATGTTTCTTAGCTTTCACATATCCAACTTTTATACACCCAATTTTTCACACATTACAGATGCCACCTCCCAAATGCCTTTCCCACACCAAATCTGGAATTCCATACACTTGCAATTTAATGAGCAAGTTGAGGTGTCCCATGGCTGGACCACCTGCCAGCCTGCAGCTCTGTCTTGGCAGAGCCATGGCTTTTTCTATTCTGTAGTTCTGTGCTTATTTTCCTGTATCTTGTTATTATTGTTTACAAAGAAAACAAGAAAGAAATCATCCTCAGCCACGCTTAGTTTCAATTACATTTCTCTGGCAGTCTTAGGCTATGATTGTTCCTATTTTTTGGTAAAAGAACAAAAAGAAATCAATCAAACTGTTCCTAATTTTATGAATTTGGTGCCTTCTCAAATATTTCCTCGTTCATAACTTTATCTTTTTCAAGTTTTCTCCTATTCCCTGATTCATTTCTGCATTCTCTAGTTCATGAGTTCTCACTCCCTTTTAGTCTTGATGTTTAATGATTCCTAGCTGTCTGTTTCTGTTCTTATGATTTCAGGTATCTGGCCTGGGCTCTCTGTAATTGTTCAGGCTTGTGTCTTCCAACAGGTCCCTTCCCTAAAAGAAAGTGTGACTGTCATTTGTAGAGAAGTGGGTAGGGATGGGACCGAGAGATGCTGCTATAAGACTCAGCACAGAGTACACAGGACCCCTGCCCTTTTCCCCTTCACCCCTTCACCTCTGCCCTTCTCGCCAGAACAACAATGGGCTTTTCTGGCCAGCAGGACCTCAGTGAATTTTGTCTCACTCCATCGGAGTCCATCTGGGAAGTGGCTATTTAGTTGTCTTAGTTCTCCTCTTCCACACATACTATTCTTCCCAGATGACAGGTTCACACTGACAGGATGGACAGCCTCCTGGGCTTCTAATCCAGAGGCTGAGCCTGCTGCTGGTTACTCAGTGGTGGTAGTGATGGGACTAGAAGCCTCTGGCTCTGGATTAGAAGCCCAGGGATGCAGCTTACCTTGCCACTCTAGATGAAGGACTGTAAGTAACTAGCTCAATGCTTCTGCTCCAGACTTGCACTCAGCCTGGCTCAGAGCTGGGGCTTCCTTTGAATTTTTAAAAATATATTTAGCACAGGGTCTACAGGTTCTCACTACATAGATTGGACTCATAGTTATCCTCCTGTCTTAACCTCCCAAGCCCTGGGATTACAGGTGTGTGCCACCATGCCCAGTCTCAGTTGCTGTCTAGCACACCCTAGGGGCAGCGCCGGCACAGGATGGCAAGCCGTGGATTGAAACCCAGTTCCTGCGCCTGCCTAAGAAGGTGCTTTAGTCCACAGAGCTCCTGAATGGTTTTTATCTTTTGTTCTGGTCCAAAAATACTTATTTGCATTTTCATTTTCATTTTCATTCTCATTCTCATTCTCATTCATATTCTCTCTCCCTCCCTCTCCCTCTCCCTCTCCCTCTCCCTCTCCTTTTCTCTCTTTCTCTCTCTGTCTTTCTGCTCCTTCTTCTTTTCCTTCCTGTACTGGAGATTGAATCCAGGGCATTTGCACTGAGATGTATCTCCAGTGCTTAAAAAAAGATACACATGTTACTAGTACACCACATATTTGTAGTGCATGCTGACTGCATTCATTGTAGGGAGAAGGTTCATGTCCACATTTACCTTAATTCTTTTTTTCTTTCCCACCCCTCCGTTCCCCCATCCTCCTTCAGTCCATCCCTCCCTGCCTCTCTTCCCTTCCCACTACTACAAGATACCCTTTCCATCTGCCAAACACCCAACCCCTATTTCTTATTGTCTTTTTTTCTTCATATTATTTTTTTCTTATTGTCTTTTTTTTTGGGGGGGGGGGACAGGGTCTGCCAGGTTAGGGTCCACCTAGGGATTTTCCTGCCCCTATCTCGAAGAGTACTAGATCTAATTACAAGCACATGCCCACACATGCCACCACACCTAGCTTGTATATATTTCTCTTGAACAGTAGCTCTTCAGGTATAATGCCTGAATAAGAAACACCAGCATGCCTTTGAGCTTATTATGCATGCAAACTGTTTACTTGAAGATACTGATAATGAACACTTAGTTGTTTTGGGATTTCTGACTACTGTACATAAAGCTGAAGTAAACACTCTTGTAAAAGTGTTCTTATGCATATACATTTTCATTTCTAGTAGGTAAATACATAGAAATAGAATTTTAGGACAAGTTCAGTATGATCCAATCCAGCAGATTCTTCATAATTATGATCACTGAGCTTCCCTCAGTTCTGGATTTTTTGTTTTGTTTTGTTTCTGGATTACCAGATAAAATATAATGGCTCTAAAATATTGTGTTTGGCACATACTTATACCAAAAAATGATCTGAAGATAGAATTTAACTCAATGTGTTCTATATTTACTTTACTTTGTTTTTGCTAACCTACTAATGCTAGTTCTTTCTTATTAAAACACACGTGCATAATGTTTAAGGTTTGGAGTGTGGAAGAAGAAAGACTGACTTGTATGACCAGCTCACTATTGTGATCCAAATAAACTTGGTGAAAGGCTGATAAAACACCTCCTTTAGCGCCCTAACCTACACATGAGTCTGCTCACTCTCCTGAAAGGACCCTGCCCAACCAGACAAAAACACCATCAGGAAGTCCTTGTTAACCCTAAGTCAATATCCTATCTCTACAAGGTAACATTTTAAGTTGGTCAAGAACAGAATTTCAGGTAAGAAATTAGTCTCAATAAGAAACTTTATTGTTTATTATCTTTGTGTGTGTTTAATTTTTGTGTGCGTGTTTTTCTTGGTAACAGGAATTGAACTCAAGACACTGTACTTGCCAGTCTGGTGCCTGAGTTACTGAGCTATATCACCAGCCCACATCTGTGTTTTGAACAATTTAAATAATTCCAGGCTGGGCATGGTGGTACATGCCTATAATCCCAGCAGTCAGGAAGCTGAGGTAGAAGGAACGCTGGAAGTTCAAGGTCAGTTTAGGTTGCACAGTGAGTTCAAGACAGTCTGAAATACGCAGCAAGACTCTGTCTCAAAAAATTAAAATAATGATGATATGATGCAACACTCAGATTTTTATTTTTAATCTAAGATTGAAATTTATATACACTATATACATATTATAGAATTTGTAAACTTCTTTGCGCTTAGGGACAAAATTCCTCATAGACTAGGTAAGCCCTATGGCAGAATTTTATATATTATACTTTTCACATAAATTTTTAGGAACTCATTAAGCACAAAAATAGAACTACATCCAAACAGACGTAATGAGCAGAAAAATATTTAGAAACAGCCATTATTAAACCCTTAGGCTAGAAAAACAAATACTGAGAGAGTTTATTAGCTTCCCAGCGAGCCTACGCCGGCCTTGCTGCCCCCACAGCGATTGCTGGATACACTGCTCGAGGTGCTTGCTTTTCTCTCAGCAGTCACAAACGTCAGGCGACTACTACCCATTCTGCCTATAAGTACTTCTGCTTCTTTATGCTGTAATTTTTCAGATGTGGATTTTGGCCCTACAGTTTCGGTGCAGTCTCTTGTGGTGAGCTGTGGGAGGAACACCACCCTGGCTTTGAGGCTCTGGCAGGAGTGCATCATTCCACCGGGGCTGGACTGCGCTTGAGTTATTGCTGGGGATTATGTCCAAGGCTTATCCCCAGTTTGGGTTTTGCCTATGCATTAAATACTGTTCGTAGCTTTATTCCCTTCACTGTTCCCATCTAATAAACTGAAAACTGTTGTGCAGCAGAATTTCCACGCGTTCTAGGGTAAGGTCTAGGGCTCAGGTTGTTTGCATCAACTATGTTAACTTCTCTTATTCAGCAACGCTTGAGACTGAGAGAAACTCCACTTCTAGATGGCTTTCCATATCTGGCAGGAACCATTATAGATACTATAATTATCAGCATTGACTTTGCACCATGTTAAGCACAGCTTAAATGTCTAATATGTATTTATTGCTTAGTTAAAATTATAATCAATATAATTTATCAAATCCCACATATAAGCACACCTTTTTGAGAAATTTAGAGACCATGAAGGTGAAACACCACGAAATGAAGAAACATACTGAAGAGCATACAAATGGGACCAACCATGGGGAGTATACATCTTTAATCTCAGCATTTGGGAGGCTGAGGCAGGAGGATCGCCATGAGTTTGAGGGCAGCCTGGCCTACACAGAGAGTTTAAAACCAGCCACAACAAATCCGACTCCCACCAAAAGGATGTATGAGGGATCAATTGAGATGTAAACCCAGATTCCTACACTTTTTTTTTTTTCATGTAACACAGTTGAATCAATTTTCATACTTACAAAATACTTGGTCACATCATTTTATGTCACATTCATAAGAATGTTTATGCCAAGTAAGGAAGATATTATTACATCCATTTTAAAGATAAGGAAAATAAGAACTTGGCCAGATTCTCACAGTAATGACACTACTGCCCTGGAGTTTCCACTTTTTAGTAATTAGCAAAACAGACTATTATGTATGAAGCTTGTGATGGGTGAAGCCATGTTAAGAGAAAGAAATTTAAAACCTTTCACACAAAGCCAATCTTACAAGGTGCATCATCCTTAACTTCTCAGTTTCCACATGTGTCAGGATGTATACCTAGACTAATTGTGGTCTGGGAAAAAGCCGTTGCTAAATTCCCAAGAACCCTGAAATCCTCCGTGAGTGCCAGCACTCTCAATGTCTTCAAAGTTACACTTCTCTACAATTTTACTTCCCAAACCACACTTCCCAGTAAAGATTACTCTTCATACAGAGTTCCCAAGGAAACTCCAGCCCTGCCTGAATGGCAGGCCAGTGTTCTGGGGAAATTCAGCCAACTGCGCAGGCTGCCATCTCTAACAAGTTGTCTTTGATGGAGAAGCCAGATAGGCTTCCTTGGATACCACTTGACCTTCTCCTGCTCACCTTTCTAGGGATGCTTTTAACTCTCCTCATCTCTAAGCCACTACTTCCCTGCACACATGCTTCTTGACAAAAAGAAAAAAAATACACACACACACACACACACACACATAGTGACTCAAAGGATCAGAAAAACATAGTAATAATCTTCCTCAACTAACCAAACTAACCAACTCCACACCACTTCAGGGCTCTACAGATTTTATTCCAATCACATGACAGTTCTCTGTACTTGCCATTGGAGTTCTTAAAACCAAGATGCAGGTTGAGCCTAGACTCTAATTTCAAATCTCTGCTGGCTCACACTTGGGTTATGTTCTGTCTTCCACTTCCAGCTGGCCCACTACCATACCCTTTCCTCTGGAATGAAGACTTCCTCCCATTCATCTCCACATTCCTGATACTTAGGCAAGAGGAATTTATAGCTTGCTAACTCAACCTGGCCCTTAAAATGGAATGAGCTTCAGGACCTGCCTAGGGGTCAAGGAAAACTCCAGCTTTTGACCTTTGCCTTTTTGCTTTCCATCTGTATTTTAATGACTTGCCTTCTAGGTTTCTGTTTAACTTTCCTAGCATCTAGAACACGATCACTGCCTGGTTAAGGTTCATTGGGGGGGGGGGGGGGGGGAGAAGGCCTAAAGCAAGTTTGTGGCTTCAGATTCCTTTCCAGCTTCAAGCTATTCTCCAGAAGACTAAGAGGATTTTTTGAAACATGCACTAACCCTTTCCAACCACTAGGCTAGCCCCAAGGAAACCCACACCTACTCAATGACACATGAAACTGGATAAACTCTACTGCACTAAAGACTAGGGTAGATGTGCACAGACTTTGTGACTTCTGAGAGTTCCAGAAAGAACTCAAGAGAGGACAGAATCAGATATGTACCTATTTCACTGAAAGCAGAACCCTGTACTCATTTCTTCATTCAATAAAATCTGTTGAATCAATTGTAAGTTTAGTGTTAATGACATACCGGATAAACACAAAATACCCTCTCTTTGCTTTCAAGGAGTCAGAACTTGAGAAGAAATCAAGCCTCAAGTTCCACTCGTATTTCTGATGGCTCCAAGCGATGAGGAACCTTTTCAAGGTGGAGTGCCCACACTGCAACCCAAAACCCACTTATTTATAGTGCCAACATCACAAACCTGAACGCTGAAGTTTTAGTTTACGAAAAACAACTGTCAGCCAATGACCAGCTGCTGGGGCAACCTGGCTCATGCCAACAGGAGGCTCTGCCTGCCCACAGCAGCATATGTGCCACAGGTTTGTGCCACTGGCTGAGACTATTCTGATCCATCTATAGGCCACAACACCTCTCTTGCCCATCTCCTCTCTTCCAGTCCACCACCAACAGTAGCACGGCACAAAAGGAGACAGAGGAGGTGTGAACTCCCCTTCCCTCGCAGAGTTCATTTCCTAACCTCTAGTCCTCTCAATTTCCTCGCCCACAAACAAGTAGTATCTACTTTGCAGATTTATAAGATGATTTTTTAAAACGTGGATAAAGTACCTTGCACATAAGGATTGATAAACAATCACAGATATTTTAATAAGTGGAATGAAATATGGTAGCTTAAGTATTAATGTGGCAGTTCTTCATCTAAACTCAAGTCTAACACTCAAAGGGCTGGCAGGTCAAGATGAGGAGGGTTCATGGATGTGGAAGATTAGTTCCTTGGCTTCTTTCACCTCTCTCCTATGCAAACCTTGCTATGCAAGCCTTTCTTTTCTGCCCTGCAGCACTCAGGGTACACCTCCTCCTCAGGCTGGCCAAGTTCTCTACCTGCTGAAGTTTCCTGTGTGGCCAGAGGTCAAGCAGTTGGCAAAGTTGAGCCAACCAGCTGCTGTGAAGTGATACTGCTGAAGGAAATCCTGGCTGGGTCCTGTGAGGGAGCTGCAAGCTGCAGCCTGGATTAGCCCAGGCTGTTTATCAGCAGCCTCAGCTGCTCGTCCACTCTCTTCTGGGCAGCTGGGCAAGAACTCCAGGACCGCCACTCCCTACTGCCCAGAGCAGCCAGAGAGAACAGGGGGGATTCCTGATCTGCCCATGCCCTGTTTCCCAGAAAGGGGATTAAGTGTGCCTCACAAAGTTTACTATTCCATTCTTTCTTGGGCACTTAGGTAGATGAGAAATGGAATCTGCACAGTCCATTCCTTGCCGTCTAAAATAACTCTTTATCTTTGTTCTGCCATCAGACATGGTATCTGAGCAACAAATCTGTCATCAAATATCTCCGTGATCTCGGGGAAATTAGGATGCTAATCTTAGAGAGTTGTAAGTAAATGGGAGACCACATGTGAAACCACTTACTAAATTGCTGTTATGGTTTGTTTCTAGCTATCCCCCCCAAAGACTCATGTAGTCATGAGGCAGCTCCTAGAACTGGTGATTAATTCTTGATCCAACGCTGCAATTATGGGTATGAATGCTACACCTGCCCAGGGGAAGAGAACGTGCATACACATGTAAGGAGGGGAGGGACGGTAGCTAACGGCCCCTCCTTTTGGTTCTTCGCTGTTTTCTGTGCACCATGAATGGCTGCCACTGTGCCTTGGAGCCAGCAGCCTGTGGAGTGAAACCTCCACTACCTGTGAGCTAAATGAGCCTTCCCTTGCTTAGTTCTAGATGTTGGGTGTTTTGTCCCAGCAGTGAGAGAAGAGTACCAAGAAAACTGCCTAGCACATACGAAGGACACAGCCCATGCTGGCTTTGTTTTTGCTTAAATCTATACAGTGATGTTGCATCATGTGAGGAAAACAAGCCCTTAAGTCTCTAGAACTACATCATAGATAATAAAGACTATCTATGGGGAGACTAGGAGGAAAAGAAGTACATCAGCTCATGGAGCTAACAGACAAGCCTAGACCTGGTGGGGCTCTAGTGCAGTTGTCAGGACTCAGCCTCTCCTTCTTTAGCTCTTCACTGGCTCTGCTTGGCTGATCCCTTTTGCTGTTAGCCTCACTCTTTCTTGGGACAGTCAGGATATCTCAGCTGGGAAGGGAAGGTAGCCATGGGAATTCTGGGCCAAAGAAAGAGGCAGATAGTGTCCTTCCATGTCCACGTGGTAAGCAGCATGGCAAGACTTTGGCCCTTTGTGAGTCACATGCTCATCCCTTGGCATAAATAAATAATCAACTTTGACCTACACACGCTGTCTGGCCTGTCTCCTACTTAATTCAGGCCAGCTTAACCTCACAGCAGTCTTCCTGCCTCAGCCTCTTGAGTACTGGGATTATAGGAATGAGCCACCACACCTGGCTGGTTTTGTCATTTTTAGTGATGTTTAAAAACCAAAAATATGGATAATATTTTATAATATCTAAAAATTACATAAAGCACAAATTCTAATTTGCTGCTATATTATCTATGGCTGTTTTTTCACCATGGCAGCCAGCTTGAGTAGAGGTGATGGAGACTGCACAGCTCATAAAATCTAAATATGTGCTATTTGCCCCCCCCCCCCAGGTCTAGGGACTAGGCTCGAACTGGAGATCCTCCTACTTCAGTCTCCCAAGTCACTGGGTGCTACTTGCTTTTTAGAGAAAAACTTTGCTGCCCTTGCCCTTGACTAATCATAGTAAACAAGAAGATAGGGCACTCTAATTGGTCAGCTCTGAGTTAAATTATGCACTCAGGCCTGCATCTGGGAGATGGGGAGGCCTAAGAAGATTACATTATACTTACTGAGTACTTACATATCAGGTATTACTGAAAGCTCTTCATATGTAATAACTTATTTAATCTCTGCAAGAATCCAAGTGGCAAGAATTTTTGTCATGTCCATTTGATAAATGAAACTAGGGTATAGAAAAATTAAAGAGCCTGTCAGAAGCTACCCGGCTACTGCATGGCATGACTGAGATTTGAACCTTCCAGCGCCAGAGTTTACTCTTCACCTCTGTTGGGTCTGTTATAACAAAGCACAGTGGGGCTGGAGGACAGGGAATAAGGGCGGTTTCCCTGAGCCAGGAAGGGCTTTGAGGAAGAGGAGTGACATATCCCTAATAGTGCCAGAGCAATTTGGGTTTAAAAATGTTCTACTTAATTTCTTAGAACCATAGGCATTTTAAAATCTGGGATAAGGTCAATGAGATCTGCCTTTTGGGGTGAATATAATGATGTTGGCTAACAGTCTTGGAGCACTGACTGCACATCAGGATTTTACACATATTGCCTCATTGAGGAGAAAAGTTGAGGAAGGTCAGGTCAATTTTCCAGAGTCCTACAATGAATGAGGCAGTCAGAGCTCTGAGGAGAAGCCAGCTCTGTGTGCCTAAGGGCCTGGGCTCACACCCGTGACACAGCACTTCCCTATTCTGGGGATAAAGGGAGAGCAGATAGCAAGTGAACCTAGCAGAGGACTTCTCACATCATAGGCACTCAAGCAAGGTTCGATTCTTTGCTTCTTCTCTTCTGACTTTTTATGTTTATATTATGGTGTTATATATGAGCAAAGAATCCACAGGTATCCCTAAATAGTCCACTGCCTCTGTCTTTCAAATAAAAAAGTAAAACAAACAAGCAAGCAAACACCCTTAATCACCCCGCTGTCAAAAAGGCAGAACAAAAATAGCAAAGGCTTAGCAAAGGGTAGTGAAAGTAATTTTCAGTATGTACGGCAGAAGAGCATGCTATGTAACGAGGAATTCCAAACCTTGGGATCACTTCGTTTAGACAGAAATGTTCCCAGAGGCACAATGTTTACAGTATAATAAGCTGATGACAGGTATAGGAAAGGCTAATCAGGACCAGGTATTTACTTTCCCCAAAAAATACAAGAGCTAGACTGTTTAACGCATTGTATAATAGCTGTGTCACCTTCCACTTTGGAACGCTATCAAAGCGAGCTTTACCCTCCCTTCCTACTGACGCCTGTGCCAAGCCACACCTCCACACCCGATCAGTACACAAGACACTACACTCCACACGTACTTTTCAGTATCTGGAGATTTGTAGCAGGAAAGCGCATTGGGGCTGTGCAGTCCAGCCCCTGAGGTCACAGATGAAGCTGAAACCTAGTACGGCAAATGACGTGTCCAAATTTGCATACCAAGCCTGCCGCACATCTAAGCTTAGCCTTACTTAGCCTTAGCTTTGGATTAGAGAAGCTAAATTGGGGTATTGGGGTCCTGGCTAGCCTAATGATCTTTTTGAGACTCAGGATCCCAATTTTTTTTTTTACATGGTTGGAAGGTTCAGATAATGATTACCAAAATACTTAGGAAGCATTAAGTGCATTGTAGTTTAATTCTCAGTTTAATGCCTTTTGCTTTAAGCCATCTTGCTCTTAAGGACAGTGGGCTATAGGAAACGAACGCAAGGCTGGGTTGTTGGGGAAAAAACTGGAAGATGTAGTGAGTGCCCCTCCCATTTACTTCCCTTCATCAACAATAAAGCACGAACTTCAAAAGAAACAAATTTGAAAATGGTGCACGCTGGTTTCAGAGACCTTTCCCGGATTGGAACTCTGTGGTCAAATACTGACCAGGGCAATCCTTGAGCAACTTGGTTGCCATCCAAGTCTGTTTTCAGTGGGGAATAAAGTTCATGTTTTGTAGGCAGTATCCTTGACTTTTTTCATCCTGTTATTCAAATATTTCCTAATAATCTTCAACATTTATACACTCAAGAGACCTTGAAGGAAAAGGATGTAGGACTCCAGTCCTTTTTTCCTTTCTTTTATTAATGAATAAATGTTTTCTTTCTATACGCACTAGCCCTATCACCTTATTTTTTCTAAACTCCAGCCTATGAGAAAGAAGTCAAGTACAAAATAGGAAACTGTAAGTTACCAAGTTTTGGGCTGGATTCAAAGCTAAGAGTCCCTAATATATATATATAAAATAGAAAGGGATTGAATATTTGGCACACAACCTACAAACACTATACATTAGTTCAAGTAAGTATGGGTGTTTCTGGTGCCACCTATTGGTCATACTCTCAGACTAAATTGTTGAAAATACTGTGGATCATAACAATGAATATAAAATGATACTGCTGGTTTGACATTCAGCATAATGAAAAGATAGTGAAATAGGATGTTATTACATTAGTTATACACTACTGGGAGCTACAGAACTAATTTGTTATGTGATTTTTGTCTTATTCATTAATTAAATGCATGGCAAACATATTCTCTAGGAACTCTGAGATCAAATGAACCAATACTGACATTCAATTATCTTGTGATTCGAACAGCTCCTGGTACCCTAAGGAGCCCTTTAGCAGTTGGTGGACTTAGGAAGTTAGTTACTCCCCACCCCTAGGAGAGCTGCTCATGAAACTTAGAGCCATTCCTTTTGGGGAGGATCGTACTTGGACAAAGAGAAGACGACCTGACCAGACAGCTGTGACCCCACTCAGGAAGCTGTGTACACACACACACACACACACACACACACGCGCGCGCGCGCGCGCACCTGACTTCAGCAGCCTGTGGCCAATGACTAGGTGGTGGTCAGGGGTGGGACTACTACTATGGTGGGCCAGCCCCTTTTCCTCAAGGTGGAACTAATTCTGAGAAAACTTGGGCTTCAGGGCTCTTGATGGGATCTGGTTGAAGCTAGATGTCAGCTGCAGCCATATTCTGAGTGAGTCCCTTTCCTTGTCCTAGCCTGTTTCTCTTCTTCTTATTTATTTATTTATTTGTTTGTTTATTTGTTTATGTATTTTAGGGAAGGGTCTACAGGGTTTTCAAGGTCTCACTACTAGATTGGACTTAGTGATCTTCCTGTTTACAGCCTCCCAAGAGCTGGGATCACAGGCGTGACACCTCACGGAGTCTCAATTGCTATCTCAGCAGGCCTGGGGAATGAATGCCTGGCCCCTGCCCCTCCTTGCAGGCACTTTAATCCACTGAGCTATCTGGCCAGCCGTTGAGCTATTTGGCTGGTCCTTGTTTCTCTTCTCTTTGAAAACATTTCTCAGGTTTTGCTTCCAAGACACCTGACCTAAGACAGGAAGTATCCATGGAAAAATGTGTCACATTAAAGCCATGACAGCAAAATATCCCTCCAGGTTTGGCAAATGTAGTTTTCCCAATGTTCTTGGGAGGTAAACTCTGAACAAAGCAACTTCCTCCACAGGCAGCAAAGCCTAGTCCAAAGGTTGGCAGTGGTGAGGCCATTCCTGTGGGACAATGCTATAAAATGCACCCTTGAAATGGCACTCTTCCTGAATATGCTGAAAAAGGAGTTTCAAAATAGTACGTGGCTCTAATACAGCGCTCTCTAGGGCAGTTAACTATAGGGCTTGAGGCTTTACAGACATCTACATCTGCTAGAGGAGGGTGGCCTTTTGGCTTATGACAAAGGAGAACTTGGGGCAAAGGAATCTTAACCAAGACATAATCAAAACCTCAAAGATCAAAGATGAAGATGTTTTTGAGATAAAATGTCTTATGACTGGCTAAAGACAAATAATATTTTTTTAGTGCAGGACCTTCATCTTTTTTTTTTTTTTGGTACCAGGATTGGAACTCAGAACCTTATGCTTGCCAGCCCTCTTCTCTTTAACAAACGATCTTAGGAAAACTCTATATCTATATATGAAGAATAAAATTGAAACTATAGAACTATTGGAGAAAAGTTTCTTGACATGGGTCTGGGCATAACATTTTTTAAATATGATTCCAAAGGCACAGAGCCTTTGGAATTCCTGTAGACACAAGGAACCTGTCTCTGCCAGGACTGAGGACTCCAGGGAGAAACAGTAGACTAGCACTAATTCCAACAAAAGCCCGTGGCTACTGCAAACAGCAAAAAAAGCTTGGGGTTTTATTTCAGAAGTGACTTCTGCATGGCAGGAGTTAGAGTTGGAGAAGAAATCCAGGGTAGCAACTCCATGTTGCCAGAAACTATTTAATCACATGCCATTTAAGGAAGGGGATGACTAAGACTGAGCCACAGAACAACTCCAAAACAACTTCACTGCAAAACTTTAATTCAAAATTCCCAGTGTTACCCTCTTATAGTGACTGGATAGAGACAGTCACAGGGGACAGTCACAGAGAGGGTGCAAGCTACGTTGACACACTCCTACCCCTGGAAGTTCAGGCACAAGTCAGGAAGAGCACCAGGCACCACCCTCTGTAGCCAGAATCCAGGCCCTGTGTCTGTGGCTTCCACAGACAGCTAGTCTGCAAGAGCCAGCCTTAGGTCCAGGAGTCTGTGTGAACATTCGCCCTGTTGCCTACACCCAGTGTGAGCCAGAGATACGACTGCTTTATACTACCAATGAGAGCAAGGACATGTTCTGGTGTGCACAGTTGCCACTGTCTGCAATAAATGAATAGAGAGGCCTCTGGAATGGGGGGGCAGGGGCAACTTCCCTCCTTTATTTTCTCCACAGGTTGGGGAAATCATGACCTATTAAACTTCAAAACTCTGGATGTTGGGGAAAAAATTATGTATTCAAAACCACAGAGGCTATCCTCCCAAACTTTAATTTTTTGAGACAGTATCTTGCTATATAGTTTAGCTTGGCCCTCAACTAGCTTATGTATCCCAGGCTGGCCTCGAACTCAGGACAATCCTCCTGCCTCAGCCTCCTGAGTGTTGGAATTCCACGCATGCACCACCATGCCAGGCTTCATAGAGGATTTTTTTTTTCTTTTGAGACAGAGTCTTGCTATACAATTCAGACTGGCCAGTTCACACTGTAGCCCATGCTGGTCTTGCAATGATCCTCCTTTCTCAGCATCCTGAATACTGGGATTCTAGACATGTACCACCATTCCTGGCTACAGAGGATTATGATTTTTTTGCAGCCCAGGGAATCAAACTCAAGACCTTGAGCTTGCCAGGCCCAGGCAGGAGATTATGCTGCTGAGCTATATCCCTGGCCCTTACAGAAGATGTTTAAACTAATTTTTTCTTTCCTCTTCATTGATTTTTGGAGGATTGGTTTTTCTTTTCCTTTTTGATTTTTCCTTTTTTTAAAAAATTCATCTCTTTTTTTTCTTATTGTTTGTTCTTTTTGGTTACTTTTATCTAATTTAATTAATTTCACTTTCTTCTTCAGTAGTGTCCTTTATCTCACTTTTGTCTCCTCCTTGTCATGTTTCACTTACTTTTTCAAATTTTTCATCTTTTATTCTCCCAACCCCGCCTTCTCTATTTTTACTAACATAAACATTCAGCTTAACTAATTTTCATTATTTAACTCTATACTATTGCTGTTGAATTCTTTTCTACTATTAATAGTCATTAAATTTAGTAGATATTTACTATATGCCAATATTTAGTCTCAGTGTTTATAGTATAATTATGGATCTCTTTTGTATGAGTATTGATTATTGGTTCTTCTCCTATGCCAGTGCTCAGTTTGTCTTTGATTCTATTACTGTTGCTGATTTAGTTGCTATTGATAACATGACATCACTGTAGCCATTGATAGGTTTTTGTCTTATTCCATATCCAGATTGCTTTTGGATATCATTAACAATAGCGCAGTCCATTCCAGAGAACTGGGTTCTGGGCTAATTACACAGCATCATCCCCTCCAAAATTAAAAGGCACTGGTGGTTAGACCTAGGGACAGAGACAAAGGCCTATAGTTAGCTATACCCAGACTGACAAGCATACTCTCCCTAAAGAGCTCTCCATATTAGTGGCAAAGTCTTCCCATTATAAGTACCCACAGACCTCAGGAGAAAATATAAACATAGAAAATAAGGCACCAAAATGCCTCCAGGAATTCCCAACTCTCTCAAACCTGATCCCTGGAGCATTAAGGGGGAGAAAATCAAAGCCCACACAGCTGAATTATTCAAAGTGATAAAATAGGAGATTAAGAAGCAGATCAATTATGTGCTCAGCAAGCTGACAGAAGACATACAGAAAACATTAATGAAAATACAAGTGAGGCACACAGAATCCCACAGAGGGACGATCACACAGGAACTTCACGACACATTGTAGTTAAAATCTCAAAAGTCCAACACAAGGATTGAATCTTAAAAGCTGTCACAGAAAACTAATGAATTACTTATAAGAGTAAACCCATTAGAACTATTTCAGACTCCTCAGCATAAACCTTAAAGGTCAGGAGAGCTTGAAATGAAGTGTTTTAAGCCCTAAAGAAAACAGCTTCCAACCCACACTGATACATTCCACAAAACTATGCTTCAAAATCGACAGAGATAGGGCCAGCCAAATACCTCAGTGGATTAAAGGGCTGGAAAGCAGGCACATGGGCCAGGGGTTTGATCCCCGGGCCTGCTGTTCCTGGAATCAAACAATGAGGCCAGTACTAGTTACTAGAATACATGGGGCAAAAGAAAATCTTAAGAGGGAAGACTATAGGAATGAATTATACCACCAGAAAAACAACCCCAATAACCTAATGACGAATCTCAAGGTCCTAGAAGAATAAAACATCTGCAAATCCAAAGCTAGTACAAAGAAGGAAACTATAAAGATCAGAGTAGAAATTAATAAATTTGACACTAAAATATACAAGTATAACCAATCAAAGAGCTGCTTCTTTGAAGCATAAAATAGGCAAACCTTAGTCAATCATACCAATAAAGGCTTAAATTAATGCAATTAGAAATGAAAAAAGTGGGAGGCAGAAGGATTGCTGCAAATTTCAGGCAAGCCTGAACCACATAGAGATACTCTGTCTGGAAGAAGGAAGAAAAGAAAGATGAAACGAAGGAAGGAGGATGGAAGGAGGGAGGGAGGGAAGGAAGGAAAAAGAAAAAGATGAAGTTACAACATACTCCAATGAATTTGAAAATGCTGAGGAAATAAAGTCCTAGATATACACAAATTATGAAAACTAAACCAAAAATTACAATAATGCTGAATAATCCAACAATAGGCAATAAAATAAAGGCAGTAACTTTTTTAAAAGACCAATTTTTAAAAAGGCCAGGATCCAATGAATTCACCACTGAATCCCTGTGGGGATAGCAAAACCCCACAGGGAAGACACAGGCTGGCCAAATAGCTCAGCAGATTAAAAAGCCTGCAAGCAGCCACAGGGGCCAGGGCCTAGAAGGCAATTGAGACTGGGCGTGGAAGCACACCTAGAATCCCAACTCTTGGGAGGCTGTAAATAGGTGCATTACTACAAGTCCGATCTAATAGTGAGACCCTGAACACCCTGCAGACCTTTCCTTAAAATACAAAAAATAAAAAGTAAAATAAAAGGAAGACACAACGCCAATTCACTCTTTAATGAAATAGAAATGGAAAGAGTACAACTAAAGTCATTTCTAGGGGCGAGCATTACCCTGATTCCCAAACCAAAAAGTACCCTGCTGTCTTAGTTACTATTCTGTCATTGCTCAGACAAATACCCAACACACAAGCTTAGAGGAGGAAAGGTTTATTTAGCTCACAGTTACTGGAGGTTTCAAGACACTACTCCCGCTTTATAGGGACTGGAAGAGGGGCTGGGGCGCTGACGTCCAGAATGATCTGCTCCATGCCTCCTCGTGAAACCACCATGTAGGGGAGGGGGCACTCTGACAGCACACACTGTCAGTTTAATGGTTCGAGCCTCTCTTGGCCACGTCCCCTCAAGCCTCACCCCATGAGCCGTGCGCTTGACAGCCCCATGATTTACATGAGGCTTTGTGGGGACAACTAGATACAAACCACAACACCTACCAACAAGAAGAAATCATTAATGGATATAAACACAAACGTCTCCCAAAAGATACTGGCAAACAGAATACCACAAATCATCAAAAGGATTATAAATCATGACCACAGCCACAGAGGCTTCATTCTAGGGATGTAGCAATGGTTCATTATACATGAATCAATAAGTATGATACCTCATGTCAACAGAAGCAAGAGAAATCACATGATCATCTCATTCGATGCAGAAAATATCCTTCGACAAAATCCAATGATGACTCATTATTTTAAAAAATATTCTGAAGAAAACAGAATGTTGCCTCAATCTATTTATCACAAGCCAATAGCCAATATTGTATTAAACAGGAAAAGAGCCGAAAGCTTTAGCTCTGAAATTAGGAATACATCAAGGATGTCCACTATCCACCACTCCTGTTTAATGCAGTACTCGAAACATTAACCAGAACAGTCAGTAAAGAAAAAGAAATAAAATAGTCATGCACAGCAGAGGTAAAAGTCAAATTATCATTATTCATGTGTAATATATATGTCAGCAAGGAACAGATAATGGACCACTGTAAGCAGAGGGGATAGCAAAACCCCACAGAGCTGTAAAAAAAAAAAAAAAAAAAAAAAAAAAAAAAAAAAAAAAAAAAAAAAAAAAAAAAAAAAAAAAAAAAAAAAAAAAAAAAAAAAAAAAAAAAAAAAAAAAAAAAAAAAAAAAAAAAAAAAAAAAAAAAAAAAAAAAAAAAAAAAAAAAAAAAAAAAAAAAAAAAAAAAAAAAAAAAAAAAAAAAAAAAAAAAAAAAGCTG
>PVJA010004161.1:0-88571 GCA_004027025.1 Myocastor coypus | reverse complement strand
AAAAAAAAAAAAAAAAAAAAAAAAAAAAAAAAAAAAAAAAAAAAAAAAAAAAAAAAAAAAAAAAAAAAAAAAAAAAAAAAAAAAAAAAAAAAAAAAAAAAAAAAAAAAAAAAAAAAAAAAAAAAAAAAAAAAAAAAAAAAAAAAAAAAAAAAAAAAAAAAAAAAAAAAAAAAAAAAAAAAAAAAAAAAAAACCACCAAATAAGGCAAACAAAAATAGGAGAAAAAGAGGTATACAAAAGCTGTCTTTCAATTATTCTTTTGCTTACAGCAGCAACATATTTCCATCAGCATACTCTAAAAATGGACTTCTCCTGCACCCTATGGTTCACGGTTCTGTCCAGGCCTACAGGGTGGATAACAAGGAAATAGCAGTAGCTCAGTCCCACAAGTGACACCTGGCCACCAATCAGTGTCATAGACACTGTCCACTTCCACAAGATAGTAGAACTTCATGTGGTACCCCATCTCCAAAGTGTTAGAAGTGCTGCTCATATATTTGCCGTTCTAGTCTTTATGTTATGTTTTATTCTTTTAAAAAATTTTTTTTCTTGTTTTAGAACCTTTATCTACTCATTTTTATGGCCAGCTCAGCCCGCCCTGAGGGCAGGGCTGGTGCAGCATGTGGTGCCGGGGATCGAACTGTGGTCTCTGAAGCCGCCCAAGCTTTCCTAAGCAGGTGCTTTAGACCACTGAGCCATCCCGCTGGGCCCCTGTTTTATTCTTAATAATTCTTTACTATCATGAAAGCTTTGTCTTAGTTTATGTTTTTGTACATATTAACCTATTCAAATACTATGTGAGTATTCTGAATTGATCACAGATTTGTACATATAATACACAACATTCTGGCCTCTTAGAGTCACAATTTAATTTTGGAATATTTAAAGTATTTAATTTTAATTAATATTTAGTTAATTTTCAGAATATTATTTACTTTTAATTTTTGTTTTATGGTTTAGACTGTATCTTTGGCTTACAATCTACTTATCAGACATGGCATGATATTTTCTCTTAGCATTAGAAACTAAAAAATATATTTCCATTTTCCATTGACTTAAAAAAATCAGAATGAATGAATGAATGGATGGATGGATGGATGAATGAATGACTCACCCTGAATTCTGGGGCCTGGAAGTGGCTGGGTGGAGCCAAATCCCAGGCTGGGCATGCCAGCCCCACAGCTCCTGTGGTCCTCCTGCCTCCCGGATACCTCCTTGGCCTGGTTGTACACAGTGGTCTGTGGCCCCGGACAAGTGAATTGTGGGTATGGCCACTGTCTAAACTGGGCCAAACTGGAGCAGCGGCTACAGCTGGCCACCTGCTGGCCACTGTCTGGCACAGAAAGGTGTGCTGGCACCTGGATGCCCCCTCTCGGGCTGCCCAGGCCCAAGGGTTCTCCTCCTCTTCACACTTGGGCACGGAGGGCTCGAGGGGGGAGGTAAGGAAGGGTGGAGCAGAGCTCGCCCTGCCCTTGAGCTGAGGAATTTTAGTGGGTCTCCCAAGGGTGCATATGTTTACAAGCTGGGCAGCTGAGGCACAGACCAAAACTTGTATGGCATTAGCAGAAACTGAGGCAGGAAACTGGCTGCGGGGACTCTAAAGGAAGCAGAGGTCTCCTGTGAGATGGGAGAACTCCAGACAAGACAACGTCCCTTCTGGCTCGATTCCCGGCTGGGACCCGCCCTGGACAGTGAAGCGGCGAAGCTGTGGAGGCTCCCTCCGATCCTCGGGCTGAGAGAGCCACCTGCTCGGGGCTGGGCTGCCAACCTCTGGGCCAGGCTGGGCAAAGTCAGTGGCACTGAAACTGGAATCGGGGCCTTGAGGATGCCATCACAGGGCGGAGAGGGCCAAGCTAACATCGCCTGGGGGTCTCAGTAAACCCCTGGCCCTGTTTACTTGCCCTCCACCTCCCGCTGCCTGAGCCACAACACTGTGACAGGCCGGAGCTAGAGGCCTTGGGTGCTGTTTATCCACCCTGGTCCCTCGCACTCCGTGGGGCTGGAACAGGGGCACTCGGACCTGGCACCAGCTGAGTCACCCTCCCCAGGCAGCTGCCAGATGCCCACACCATGGACTCTGGGGCAGAGACTCAGCCAGGCTGGGAAGGGGAGGGGAAGCCTGTGTGGCTGCCAAGGCTGCCCATGGCCAGGGACCCCAAACACCAGGGCGACTGGTCCTGGGATCGGCGACTGCCCCCAGGTGTGCCGCATCTTTTTACCCAGTGTCCACGGGAGGCACAGAGGGCGTGTGGGGATTCTGGGTGGGAGAACCAATGGGGAGCTGGTTCACTTGCCAGGCCTGATCGGGGCTCCAAGGGTCCCGGATATGCTGAGACTGGCGGGGCTCCCCACCTGTCCCTTGGGCAGACCCCAGTACCCGCCCCCCTCTGCCTGGCCTAGGCACAGGATGTTGCTCAGCTGTCTGTGCCTCGGTCTCCCTATGTGTACACACGGAGATAGCAGTGGTTTGCCTGTGCCACATGTCTGAGCGAGCTGGCATGGCAGCGGCTGGCACCACAGCCGGCCACCTGTGAGCTCCATAAGCCCAGGCATGGTGCCTCGTTGCCTGCGTCTGTGCTCCTGTGTCCCCCACCCGCCTAAGGCACAGGCACTGAGCCTGCCTGTCCTCCAGGCTCTGGCCGCGGACTTGGAAGCATAGTCCGGGCCTGGCTCACCGGAGGGCCCCCCATCCTGGGTGGGATGGGCTCCTGAGCACGCAGCCCTGGCTGGCCCACCGGAGCCCCCAGAACCTCTGCCTGGGCTGGACCACGAAGGCTGTAGCTGTTGGGAAGTGTGGGGCCTGGAAATATGCCACTCTCTGAAAGGGACACTCACTTGCCACGCCCAGACCCATGCATGCAGCCTCCAGGCCAAGGGGACGGCTGTCACATTATAGGGCAAAATACAGGGGTGTGTTCAGGGTCTTAAAAGGACAAACGTATACTGGATCATTTCAGTGGTCCCCAAGAGCCACGGGGAGTGCCCTAATAAGAGAGACTGGGCACACAGGAGCCGGCGACACGCACACTGAGCAGAGGGCGATGTCACCACGGGCCAAGAAACACTGTCCATCAGCAGGAACTGAATGAGACAAAAAGGATTCTCCTCCAGGGGTCCAGAGGGAGCCTGGCCCTGCCGGCCCCTCGAAGGCAGCCTTCTGACCTCCGAAGCTCTGAGGAAGTGCATTTCTGTCAGTTAAAGTCACAAAGTTTGTTATAGCCTTTGTTACGGCAGCCCCAGGAAATGAACGTGGGTGGTGATTCCTGGTGCACGTGGAGCCAACCTGTGCCATGTGAAGAGGGTGGGCTCGAGTCTCTGATGGAGGGAGAGAGAGGGACGGGCCCTGGGGAGAGCCCAGAGGAGCCTCCATATCTGCCTGCTCAGCAGCATGAGCTGACGCTTCTCCCTTCTTCCCCAAACCAGCTCACATTGGTTTTCTGTCACTTGCAACCCAGAGAATTTAGACTGCTATCCTCAACCAATAGTTAACACGCAGCCCTAAAAATAGGTCAAGTCTTTGACCCACAGATGCTACTTTCCGCTCCAGGAAAATTGCCCGCACAAGGACGGTCACTGCAGTGAGAAGGAAAATAGAAACGGCCTATCAGCTCTATTTCAGGCCAGGCATTCATAAACTGCAGGGCATCCTTACAGGAGAAACCGTGTCATCATTGCAAGCCGTGTTTCCACGCTCATTATAAAATGGCAAAGAAAGGCAGAACATTAAAAATACATAAACTCATGGATTTCCTACAAGAAGGATATCTCCATTTTTTTAAAAAAATTGCCTCAGATTATTTTTGAGGAACCCACACATCGCACACGCTGCTGAACCCCGAGTGCCGCCCCAGCCTCCCGTGCGGCCCCTTCCCTCTCAGGCGGTCGGAGTATTCCCACGTGTGCGGGCGGCTCAGTATCCACTCCCTCCGTGTGCGCCCGCGAGCAGCGCATAGCATTATTTGTACACTTTTACATTTTAATAAGCAGCACGAGGCTGTCCGCCTGCACCTGTGCTCAGCCCGCAAGTCCTCTGCACACTCACGCCATCTCCATAACTGCGCCTGTGGCTCATTAATTGTAACTGCTGTCAGGAATGCCAGTCCTGGGCACCCCCTCCCCTGGCTCGTAAATGCCAAGATGAGGGACAGTATGTTGGGACCCAGAAGATGCCGCACTTCTCATGGCTCTTGGTGACAAGGCTGAGCCGCTCTCTAGGGACTTGCGCCTGGGGTACAGCAGCTGGCAGTGGTGGCCCCAAGCAGGAGGGGTCTCTGCATTCTCCATGCCCCCCCCAACACTTTCTCACCTGTGCTAACCCAGCAGGTTGGACATGTTGGTGTCAACCCTGGGGCTCGGGATTTGCTTTTGGGGGGCTTTGTTTTATTTTGCCATACACAGATAGGATCTGGGTCTGTGCCCTTAGCTACATCCCCAGTCCTTTTGCTATTGTATTATTTTGAGACAAGCCAGATTATGTCCTGCCTCAGCCTCGCAGAATGCTGGGATTGTAGGCATGCACCACCGCGACTGGCTTCAATGGTGTCATGTTTTTCTCCTCACAGTAATGGAAGGCAGCTCCTGAGAGGCGGCCTGTCCCCTTGGTCTGCAGATCTCAACCCTGCCCTGTGCCCTGCCCACCATCCCCACCTTCTGCCTACTATGGCCAGGTGGTCTGGGCAGGGATCCCGCCTCGCAGGCAGCAGTGATTGGGCCAGGTTTAGTCATGTGACCCAAGCCAGGCCAATCAGAGCCCTTTCCTCGTTAGACTGTGGCTCTTACCATGGTTAGAATCCGGTTTGTGCGCTCTGAAATCCTGTTGGAGTTTAATCTGCACGGCGAGCAGTTTCTGAGAGGGGAAGTTTAGTGGATTATGTGTTTCAAGGTGGAGCGTCCAGGAGGGGGTAGGGATTAGACAAGGCCATTAAGGTGGAGCCCTGTGAGCAGTTCCTGCAGCTCTATAAGGAGAGACCAGGTCTCGCTCTCGCTCTCTCTCTCTCTCTCTCTCTCTCTGCCTGTCTCTTGCCACGTGATGCCCTGAGCCACCTGTAAGAAAATAATCTACGTAAGGGCAGTCACCATGCAAAGCCCTGAGCACCCACGGCCCTTCAAGCGAGCAGCAGAACTGCGAGCACATAAAGTAACCCTTCCTCACAAACGGCACTGTGTGGTCATCGCGCTATTGGCAACAGAGAGCCACCTGAGACACCTCAGGATTTCAACCCGAGCTGGAAGAGAGCCGCGCTGTCCTCCTTGACCATGAAAACTGGAGGACACCAGCAGCCAACCAGGCCGAGGGAGAGGAGACGAAAGCAGCGCAGAGGGGTCTGTGGCAAGGCTTGGTGGCTCTGACCTGCAAGGGCGACAAAGACTGGGGGCTCCAGAGGGTCGGCCTGGCCAGAAACCCGCCCCTCCAGAAGGCTCTCCTGCCACCCAGGGCATACACCCAGGCATGTCAGCTCCTTCCTTATCTTTTATTCTGGGGTAGGGTCTGTTCAAGTCAGGGTTGGAGGGAAACAATTTAATACAGGACATACAATTTATAGGATTATTTTATAACAATCACAGGGTGAGGTTCAGGAAGTCTGTCCACACACTGAAGACCCAAAGCATCCAGCCGAGGACTGGCAGTGCGCGCACGGGTCCAGCTGTAGGCCTAGAGCCCGCGGCCAAGCCTCCTGCAGGCCTGCTTCACGGATCTGTGCTGGGAAGGCCCCAAGGCTCATGGTGGAAGCTAGGAAGTCTGTGCCCGAGGGGTGAAGGGTCTGTGCCAGCAGCTGAGGGATTAACGCCAGAGCCAGGGAACGATGCTCAAGGTAAGAACCAGCGCTCCCTGAAAAGCACCACAGCCGTCCTTAGTGACAGAGAGGTCCTGAGCTCTCTGACGATGAGGACAGCCAAGCTGCCATCAGGAAGCCAACACCACAAGCTTTTCTAAGACACTGAGCAGTGCACCGTCTTCCCGTTGGAGCCAGGAAGCAAAGCGCAAAGTGAGGGCCCGAGCTTCCCCAGCGTGAGCTGCAACCATCCAGAGTGACAGCAAGGTCCCAAGCTCCTTTGACAGGGAGCACAGCCAGGTTCATATCATGGAAAGCCAGCTCGACAAGCTCCTACAGGGGGACCATCAGCACCCGGCCGGCTCCTCTTCCTTTCTACAGTACTCTATTGTATGCCTCTGGCCACAGCCCTCAGGTGGGCCCTGCAGACCCAGCGCCACACTGATTTAGCTGAGCTGGGTGTGACAAGTTGCTCACCCGTTGTCATCCGCCACAGGATCTCCTTAAGGCTCTCGTTGCTCAGGTGGGGCTCCAACTTGGGATCCTCCTGCCTCAGCCTCCCAGGGTGCTAGGACTGCAGGTGTGTGCCAACGCTGAAGGGAGATGCTAGAGCAGCAGTCGTGGCAGCCCTGGGCCTGCTGACCCTGGGAGGGCTTGGCACCCTGCCCCAGGCCGCCTCCACCTCCCGCCTTCCCACGCAGGCTCACGAAGGCTGCGAAGATGCGGCTTACGGGACAACTTCAGCCAAATCAATTAGGGCTAAAACCCTTGAGCAAACACAGCTACTTTTGTCATTTTAGAATGTTCTGATCTGAGCAGCAAAAAAATTAAATTAAGGACGCAAGACTTTGGGTCAGAACCCTGACTGCTCTTGTTGGTTTTTAATCTCCTATTAAATGCTGTATCTTCTGATGGCTTTTGTCGGCTTATTCAGCGTAATCACCCGGACATGCGGCCCGCAGACCTCCTCATTCCCTCCCTGTGGCTGGCAGCCAGGTCAGTGACCAGCTTAAAATGGGGATGGGCAGGCAGGCCACAGTCATGGGCAGCCAGCCTCAGGGGGGCACCCGGGACCCAGGGAGCAGAGCTGAGCACAGCGCAGGCAGGAACTCCAGGGCCTCCTGTGACCCCTTGTGTTACAGAAGAGCCACCTGGGATACTGATAGCACAAGTTTCCCCAAGTCACTTTTAAAGCCAAGCTCAGAACCAGGTCCCTGGACTCCCGGTCCCTGGGAAGGTGCTGAGCCTGGGCCAGGAATATGGCCTTGCCTCCGCTCTCAGCACCTGTGTTTATGGACTCAGCCTGGAGAGAGAATCAGAAGGAGGCTCCATTTGCTTCTTTGAGGAGATCCTGGACTGATGGAAGAGGTGGTCCCCATGCATGGGGACCTCCCCAGGCAATGAGGGGACAACATGCCATCAGGAGGCTCCCAGTGAGCAGACACTGGGAAATACAGCAGCCCAGCCTACACGCTCCAGCTTGAATGGCAAGGGAAACAAAGCCCACATTTTGGGAGAACAAGAATGGTGGTTTGGACCCAGCATGGGCCTCATGCAGAAGGGCTTCCTGGAGGAGGCTGAGCAGAAGGCGCACCTGCAGATGGCTTAGTAGGGGTTGGGCTGCAGGGCCTGAGCTGGTGAGGCAGATGGTGCAGAGTGGCTGGATGTACACACAGGCCTCGGACCTGCATGTACACAAGCCTACAAGCATGCGCTCCACCATGCATCCCTGAAACCACACACCTAGGTGCCAGGCATGAGCAGCCCCAGCCACCTTGTACTGGTTGACACACTGTATCAACTTGAGAAGTTTAGAAGTTTAATTAAGTGACTCAGCAGAGAGCCAGGATTCTTAGTTTGTAAACATCCTCATTCTGGGCAAGAGGAGGGCATGGACATTATGTGAGTCCTACACCCCCACCCACAGAGTAGCTTGTTTATAATATAAGGAGGGGAGAGAGGCTCTCTGGAAGCCACAGCTGCCTCCCCTTCCCTTTGCTCTTCACTGTTCTCTTCTGCCATGGACTGCTGCTCTCTGCCATGTGCCACGCTGCCTGGAAGCCAGCCGAGTATAGACTGAAGCCTCTACAAACTGTGAGCGAAATCAACTTTTCCTTCCTTCATTTTGAGTGTCAGGTATTTGTGCCAGCAACAAATGAAAAGTAACAGGCACAGAATTTGGTGCCAGGAGTGGGGCTGTTGCTGTGAGCTCCTGACCATATTTTTCAACAGCTTTCAGGAATGGCTTATGGGAGGACATAAGAAATGTCGGGAATATCTCCTAGTAGTAAAGAACTATAATAACTTCAGTTCTTCTGTATGGGAGTTTCTGGTCAGAGTTCAGAAGATCAGAATGCTGATAGAAAGCCTGCCTGAAAAGACCAGGCTGGGGGGGGTGGGGGGTTCTGCTGGGTAGAAGGACTGCACTGGTTGTTGGACTACAGCTGACTTGTGTTATGGTTTGGCAGAAAGTTTGTCTGCATTTTACTTCTGTCCACAGACTTTGCATAAGTCTGAGATTAGGCACAGTGGACTAGTTAATCTCACAAAGGAAATCTCAAGGCAGCTGAATGGTGTGGCAGTGG
The DNA here is from genome assembly GCA_004027025.1 of Myocastor coypus. Classification (NCBI taxonomy): domain Eukaryota; kingdom Metazoa; phylum Chordata; class Mammalia; order Rodentia; family Myocastoridae; genus Myocastor; species Myocastor coypus. The sequence goes on along the minus strand of PVJA010004161.1, from coordinate 80,213 downwards.
CATGGCTGTTGTTGGGCCTTTTAGTCAGATATATGTTGAGAGTCAAGAGCAAAGAGCCCAGCAGGATGATTTAAACTGTGGTGAGTTTGGCCAGAAAGGAAGCACCAGGAAGGCTGTGGACTTCAAAGAGAGCTGAGGCCACCATTGCTCAGGAGCAACGTAAGAATAGAAATGATGTGCTGAGGGTATCGCAGGAAGTGGCAGATCTCACCCTTTGCAGCCTCAGAATTGCAAGGGTGAGGGACTCTGAACTGAGGAGAAAGCTGCAGAGCTTCTTATTCCTGAACAGAGGCAGCAGCCATGCCAGGTTCCAGAATAGCACTAGTGTAGAGAATTTGCTCCTTGGAATCATGTTCAGAGTGCTCAGAGATCCAGGCACTCAATCCCTACAGTCAAGACAGAAGAAAGCCTCGCTATTGCTTCACCTGGTGGCAGGTCTTGGCATTGTCCACGTGGTTAGTTTTAGGTGCATTCAGAATGCAAGAGTTCTGAGGTTAAGAAGGCTTCCACCAAGATTTCAGAGGAAGGCCTGGGAGGCCAGGCAATATGACTCTGAGAGGGCAGCGTGTGAAGCTGTGAGTAATAAGTCTATTCGGCAGAAAGCCCAGAAGTTTAGAAAAGCCAAGGGCATGGATTATCTGAGAAAAGCTGCAAGGAGGGTGCAAAGCCAGCCCCAGAGAAAAGCCATGGGAGTTACCAGCAGAAGTGCAGTAGGGGCAGAGCCATGTAAGGCTTTTGGAGCTTGCAACTCATTACAGAATGCTTCAGATGTTCCACATGGAACTACAGGACTTAATGTTTGCCCTACTGGATTTTGGACTTGCTTTGGTCCCAATGCTTTGTATCCTACTGCTTATACTTTTTGGAATGGTAATATTTTTCTTGTGCCATCGCTGCGTCAATATATCCAGGAAAGCAACTTAGATGAAAAGGTTCTTCTGCCTCATGTTTTGGAGGGTTCAGTACATGGCAGCACCATCCTAGGGGAGGAGCATGGTGGAGGAGGGCCACACAGCTCAGGGCACCGGGAAGCAGAGCCCTGGAAAGAGCCAGAGAGAGGGGAGGAGCTGGGACAGGAACACAGCTTTCCAGGCCCCACCTCCAAACCAAGACAAGGGGAGACCTTGAAGGATGACGTGATGTCAGCCAAGGGCAACCACACGGAAGGGGAGCTCGGATTGCAGGTACCTGGCAGCTGCTGTGTCCTGCAGCTGGAGAACGAGTACTACATCCTGCCGGCGGGAATTGGGCAGGATGCTGGGGTCCACATTAGTCTCCCCAGTCCCTTCCCACAGCAGACCTCACCCAAGGCTCTCTGGGCATAGTTGGACTTGTCTCCCTGGAGGGTCCCTGCGCCCCACTCCTCACCCACCCCACCCACAGCATCCTATCTTGGATGGACCTCTACAGTTCCAGGTCTGGGGTTTCTGCTCTTGCCCCTCAGAGAGCCAGAGCATGAGGCCCCTCCTGCAGCCTCCTGCCAGGCCTGGGATGGACCATGGACACAGGGAGCCGAGTCACCAGGAAGGAGTCCGGACAGTGCCTGCCTGCTGACACTCCATGAGTCAGACAGTGGTACTGAGGTCACCTGTCTCAGTCTCAGCGGACAAGACAGTGGCCAGCTGGTGGCTCCACTATTCAGCAGGTTCTGTGGGCGGCAGATCGCTTTCTACTTCTGTCACAGGGTCCCCTCCTGCTTACCTCTGTCCTCTGGCGACAACATCACTGTCGCCATCTACTGTCACTCTGCCCTGCTGAGAGCAGAAGCCCAAGGCTTCTGGATCTGAAGAAAACCTTGCATCCCTTCTGCTGCCAAGGTGCGAGGTACAGCACCCCACGCCTGTCTCTGTGCCCCAGTCTCCTCAGAATGGGGCCTGTCGGGCAGGCAACAGCACAGCCTCTCCTGATCAGCAGCATTCCCTTTGGGGTGACACTCCAATGGATTCTTCCAAACTCAACACTATCTTCACCTCATTTTCAGGGCGCTTTACGTCACAGGGAGAAGGGGTGCTGCTGCCCCCTCACCCAGGACATGGGGACCAAGGCCCAGCCACCAGTCAGGCCAGGCTGACTGCCTCTGCTTTCCACAAGGGCTGTGGGAAGTGCCGGCTGCAGGAGTGGAGAGCAGGGCACCCGGTGGCCAGGCTGGCTCTTCTCATTCTGCACCAAGGTCCCACTCAGGCCCACAGAGCTGGGTGCTGGGGATGCAGCAGGGTGCTGCACGGGGTGAAACCCGCCCCCCTCAGGGGCTCAACCTTTCCGGGGGGGGGGGGGCTCTGTTGACCACAGAGGCAGAGGTGTTACTGTCAAGCCTTGGTTAGGACCCAGTGGGGAAGAACAGAGGGACTGGGAGCACAGGGGAAAGTGAGGCCCAGCAAGGGCTGGGCACTCCCCTCCTGGAGATCGGGGAGGCGGAGCCGGGAGGGTGCATACAGGAAGCTTGCTGCAGGCTCAGCTAGCAGCAGGTGCAAAAGCCCTGCGGAGAGGTGGCCTGGGATGGATGGCCAGAGACCAACAGGAAGGGCAAGAGCTGGAATGGGGGAGCCGGTGAGAAAGATGGGGGCGGGAGGGCAGGGGGGTGTGTGCCGGGTCCCTGAAGCCTTGCGGAGCTTCAGAGGAAGCTGCTGAGCTGTGCAGATGGCACGGCCTGAGGTTCTAGCAGGACAGGCAGGGGGCCAGGGCGGGCTAGGAGACCTCATCCACCCACAGGCAGGAGGCCAGGGTGGGTTCCTGGGATCTGTGGCTGCGCGGCAAGCCAGCCCCACCCTCAGGACCACGCTGTTACTTGTTTGGCTCGTGAATCTGTAAAGCTGGGCCGAGCCCAGGGGCGGGGCTCCATCCCGCTCCACAGGCTGTCAGGGGCCGCCCTGGCCATGGAGCGGCCGCCTGCGGCATGGGTCACCCCACAGCTGGCTGGTGCACACCAGCGGCTCTCGGGGCCTTGGGCTTCCCACAACATAGCAGGTGGCTTCCAAGAACAGTGACCCAGGGCACAGCTGCAAGGCTACCTGTCATCTAGCCTTGGCTGTCTCAGAATGTCAGTGCTATGTCCTTCTGTGGGTCACGAGGTCAGCCTGTCCCTGGGAAGGGGATCAGACCCTACATCTTACTGCACAGTTTCGTGGTCATCAGCACCCTGCGGGGGGTGGGGGGGGGAGAAGCCACCAGGGTGACTCAGACAGCTGGCGTAGCATGGGCTGTGGTAGATGCCACCTGCAGCCCCTTGCCCTGCCCCCCAGGGACAGCTATGCAACCTTGACCAGGTTCCTCCCCTGCTGGAAAACACGACCTCTCTCTTCCTGCCTGCCAGATAAAGGATCTGCCTTAGGAGACTGCTACTCCCTCACCCAGGGTGGGAGCCTTCGTCCTGTAGATCCCATGGGACCAGCCTTCGTCCTGTAGATCCCATGGGACCAGCACGTCCTTGCCACTCAGGGGAGATCTGAGGCAGCTGCGTGGTGGGGGAGGGTGTCTTAGTTACTTTCTACTCGTTGCTGGGACAAATACCCGACACGACACTCAGAATGAAGGAAGGAAAGGTTTATTAGCTCACAGTTCGTGGAGGCTTCAGTGCTTATTTGGCTGGCCCAAGGCTGAGTGGAGCAGGGCGGAGAGCATCCTGTTCATGGCGGTGGAACAGCAACAAAATGGTGGCAAAGGTAGCCAACCAAACAGGACAGCAGAGCAGCAGCTCCAGCTTGAGTCTGTCTCTCTGTCGCTCTTTATGTTACATTCAGGCTCTCTGCCTTAGGATATCCGCCCTAGACTGACTACACCCATAGCCTCAGCCTTACTCAGACCGATAATCCTATCAGTACTAAAACACAATCCCAGGGATCACGTATCAGTCTCAATGGATAGAAGCCACGCCCCATGACTGCATGAGGCTTTGGGGGGACAACTAGACATAAACCATACGGGGAGGGCACTATAGGAAGCTCCCGGCCACAGCCCTTCTTGCCTCTGCCTCCAGGCCAGGCTCGGATGTGCAAGCCCTGTACAGGAGCCCACTGCTGGGAATGTACACTCCACAGAGGAGGCTGGGTCAGGCAACAAGGCCAGGCCGTGGTTTCCGGACATGGCCAACCCGGTCTGTATCAGAGGCTCACCAAGCCGTAGCCAAGGCCCCGCTTCTTTCCACCTCTGCCCCGTCCCAAGCAGGCCAACGAGGGATTTTGACACTCCTTTCCTGGCACAGAAGAGGTAGGAGAGGGCCCGGCAGGATGGCTCAGTGGTCTAAAGCACCTGCTTAGGAAAGCTTGGGTGGCTGCAGGGACCGCGGTTCGATCCCTGACACCACATGCTACGCCAGCCCTGCCCTTAGGGCAGGCTGAGCCGGCCATAAAAATAAATAAATAAAAGTTCTGAAACAAGAAAAAAAAAACCTTAAGAGGTAGGAGAGTCACTTTAGGGGGCTGTGAGCTTTGACCCTACATCCCTGGGGCAGCGGGGGACCAGCATGGGAGCCACCCCCCAGAAACAGTGCTGCACAAACCTCCTGGGGTGTCAGTGAAGTGGCCGGGCTGATTCAACTGTCTGGACCCTGATTCTCCCTTCCTGGCCTGCTCCCAATCACGCCAGCGCTGCTGGTCCACAGAGTCAGGCTCTGGTCTGGTGGGGTGGGGATGGGACTTGGGGACAGCGACACTTTTTGCTGGAGGGATCCCATCTGCACCCTCTCACAGAGGACACGAACAGCAGCTATGGTGTGTGGAGCACCTGCAGTGTCCACGTGAGGAGCCAGGCCCTGGGGCTACACCACTCAGGAGGCGAGGAGTGGCCATGTCGGCCTCCTCCGTCTCCCTGGGTCTCTGCTTGCTCATCCGCACAATGGGAGGGAGGGGACCTGCATGACTGGGAAGGAAGGAAGGAAGATGGCAGCAAAGGAGGCCAGGTGCCAAGGGAGTGACAGGTGGCGGCTGGTGCGGGGGTCGGGCCAGGACAAGGGTAGGAGGGGCTGAAGGTGGTCAGAACACAGCCCTGAGAGCCCACCTCCCATCCACCCTGGGCTCTGAGGCCCCAGGAGATGGGCTATTCCAGCTGCAGACCTCCCAGGACTCATCCTGCCTTTTCATTTACCAGAAATAAGTAGAAAAATGACCGGGGGAGGAACGCTACTATTTTTTTAGCAATTGCAGCAAAAATGTCACCACCAGGAGCATAAAAGCCTGTCAGCACTGGCACATAATGGCCAGGTCGGGCCACCCACAGCTGCATTCACCCTACTTCACCCCAGGCCCTGTGACCTAGCCCTCCTGTAACCCTGACGAGCCTAAGATATACATAAAGCACCACCTAGGGCCCCTCTGATTCCAGATCCGAGATTCACCAGCGTAAGCACCCCCTCCCACCGGCTCAAGTGCTCAGCCTCTCGGGAAACTGAGGCCCTGGAGTAGGCTCAACCTGGATCCAGACTATAGACCTGCTCGTTCCCCATCCACCCAGAGCTCACAGGGGCTGGGCTTGTCCTCTGAGTACTAGATGACCCCCCAGCAACAAAGAGGAATACCCACCCGAACCTTCCTGGGGTCCACCAATCGAATGCAAATTTCCGGTCCTGATTTTTGCCCCAAATAGCTCTTTGTCAGGAAAAGCTGGCTGCAGGGAGGGACAGGGGCCTTGGAAGGAAACAGAAGAACAGTGCCAACGCACAACCAGGGTCTGAAAGAGGCAGGGAACAGCTGTATGCCTCAGTTTCCCTACTTGGGGCCAAGTGGTTAGGAACGGCAGAGGGCAGGGGTTAAAGCCTTCCACAGGTATAGCAAATGATCTGTGTGGCTGGCCCAGCTCAGGCCAGGTCCGCCCCGGCCCTAGCTAGGCTCCAGCCACCCCTTGACCCCGGGGCCCTCTCCCTCCTGGGCAGTGGTGAGCAGGCTTGGCTGTGGCTCAAACTCCTGCTTCATGTCTCTCAGAGACCTTGAGAGGCCAAGCCTCCCCCCCCACCCCGCCCCGGTGCTGTGAGAGCCACCGCTATACTCCTCTCCGGGGCCCTCCTCGCTGTATGTTTTAGTTTGTTCGATGCCTATTACCCCCTAGTAGAGTGTGAGGGGAGGAGGGGAGTGCGGTTCTGGCCTGTTTTCTTGGCTTCTGCTGCCCTCCCGGCTCTGGAGCCCAGGAGCTGCCTCATAAATGTTTGTCACAACCTAGTTCTTTACAAATAGCAAAATTTATGTGGTTGAACTTTCCCACCTCGAGGAGGAAACTGAGGACATCTGAGCCATTGGGGGGCGTCGCCCCTCCCCCAGGGAAGTCAGGGACCCATCAGCCAGTGTGAGCGTGAGCCTTGCAGAGCTCAAAGCGTAAGTGATTCTGGCTCGAGCACGTTGCTTGGACCGGGGGCGGGGTGGGGGGCTATCAGCGCATAAGCTGCCTTTTAGAACCGACAAAACACAGTGACTTGTCCAAGCTCAGCAAGTTAGTGACCAGCGGGGCCCTTGGCCCACCCTAGGCAGAGGGAACCAGCGTGCCTCAGACTCCCAGACCAGGAGACTCGGTAGCTCCACCCACTGCTCCACCCTATTGGTTCACGTGTGTCTGGGTGTGGACCAGCCAGCTGTAATTGGGGGAAAGAGGGCAGGACCTCGTGACCTCTGCGGCGGGAGCTTCCGGGTTTCACTCCCGTACCAGGCTGGGTTTTGAAGACGCCGCCGCCGAGGGCCGAGGGCCGAGGGCTGGCGGCCGGCTGAGTCCAGCCAGGAGAGCTGGCGTAGAGCTGTACCCTAGTGTGCCCTAGGTAGCACCTTGCTCCTGGCTGGGGTGGGACTTGGGGGAGGTGGGTTCCAGAATGGGGACTCGGGTCGCTTTTATCAGGACCTTGTTGGAATGCAGACCTCAGGAGAGCCAGACTAGGATCAAATGTCCTGGTCGAACCAGTGCTGCGGCTGCCGGGCAGGGCTGGGGGTGGAGGTGGAGGCCAAGTGTGAGGGCTTACCCCCTCATTTATCTGCTACATTTAGACACCGTACGGCTTATTTTCATCAGTTTTTAAAATGTACAAGAAAACGAGCAATTCCTGCACAGTATGAATAGCAATTATCTATTCACGGTAAGGAGCATGTATTATGTACCTACTGTGTGCAGGGCCAAATTTGAAATGAGTAAGACACAGTTCCCATTGTCTGGACACCACAGCCCTGGGCGGGAGAGAGGCAGATAAAGCTGCACTAATAGGAAGGAGGTTGTGCGCCAGAAGCGTTCGCAGGGACAATGGGGACACAGGTGGTGATTAATTCCACCTGAAGTGTCAGGAAAAGCTGGCAGCTTTGCAGGATCCCAGCCAAGAGGAACAGAGCAAGGAGGAGGGTGGTGTCTGTGTTTCTAGGGAACTGGACCGGCAGCCCTGGCTGCTGCCTGACCTGGCCCAGGTTGGGGGCAGCCCTGAGCCAGACCAGGAAAAGTAGATGGTGGTCAAGCGGCAAAGTCCCTGTCTGAGTGGCTGTGGCTTTGAAGGGACCCTGAATCCCTGGAGTGGAAAGAGAAGCCCCCAGTGTGTGTGTCAGAAGGGCAGCGTGGGGGCTGCAAGGACAGTTGGGACCTCGGTGACAAAGGGAACACAGGCAGCGAGAGCACATCGCAGCCCCCTCTCCCTCTTGGTCGCCAGGAGCCCAGCGCCGGGCTCTGGGGAACCTGGGAGAGCAGTCCTCCTACCCAGCACCGCCAGCTCCCCTGGGCCTGCAGCACACCTGCCCGTCGTCTGCTTAATGGGACACAGCAAGGGAAATTAGGTTGCAAATACAAATGAGGCCAGACCCGCTGCCCGGTGCATGGTAACGGGAGGCGGCAGGTGCTCTGTGGGGGCCGGTGCCACCCTCTCTCAGCCCTGGGCCCCTGTGGTGTCCACCACCCAGCACTTGGCCTCAGCTCGAGGCTGTCCCTGTCCCTCAGCCTGCATGCCCAGCCCTCAGTGGGGTCAGAATGGTTATCTGGAGCCAGCTGGATGCCGTCTATGTCCCAGCTGCTGCCACTTACCCAGAGTGCACAGGGGCCGCTGTGATTCATAAAACACGGATCCCTGCATAGAGTTCCTGACCCATAGTGTATTTTGTCTCTGTGGGCGTCCATGGGGACTGAGGCCAGAAGCACAGTTTAAAAATCTTTGTGTTCAAGTAAATGACGCAAGCTAGGGGTGGTGGTGCTGTCCTGCAATCCCAGCACTCGGTTTTGTTTTTACTTCATTTATTTGTGTTATGGCCGGCACAGCCTGCCCTGGGGTGGGGCTGGCGCTGCTTGTGCTGCCGGGGATCACATTGCAGTCTCTGCCGTGTTGCCTAAGCTTGCCTAAGGCGCTTAGATCACCAGCCTGATGCCAGCACTTGGGAGGTTGGGACAGGAGGATCACCATGAGTTCAGGCCTAGCCTGGGCCACCTAATAAGATCCTGTCTCAAGAAAATAGAATAAAAATAATAAAGTGGTGCCAGTGATTGTTCTTTGGGGGGTTTTTATTTTAAACTATTTTGGAGAATTTTTTAAATGCATAAAAGTGCAGAGACTGGTGTCACGCAGCCCTTGGTGCCCACTGCTGGGTGTGCGCAGTGGCCACCTCCTGGCCAGCTATGTGCCATCTGCACCCACCTTGCTGCTGCTCTGTGGGTTTGAGGCAAATCCTAGCTGTGGTTACAGCTTATCTCTCTTCGGGTGTACATTTCACACTGTAGCTCAAAGTTTTAAACAGAGTCAATGTTCCATTGTTATTTATTTCACAAAAATAGATAGATAGGGGAGAGAGCGTGTCCTTAACGGTGAGTCTCTCCCACACAGGCCTGGCCCAGCGCTGTGGAGAGGCTTTAAGTCCACTCTGTGGGTCCTCACGCCTGCAAAGGCAAGGCGCTGGCTTCATCAGCCTCGGGTCCGCTGCCCCGTCCTCCTTGACACAGCCGGAGGGAGCCAGCTCAGGCCACAGACCAGGCAGTGTCCCCCGTACCTCCAAACACATGGGAGAGTGAGCCAAGACCCTGGTTGTGGGCACCCAGTTAATGTGCTGGGTGGGTGGCACAGCCCTGGAGGGCAGTTACATGCAGTGGGCACCTCACCCAGGACAGGATCGCCCAGACATCCTGTCTCTGTTACTCTTTTCTCGTTGCTGGGACAGATACTCAGCAGCCAAAATGAAGGAAGAGCAGGTTTATTTAGCTCACAGTTAGTGGAGATTTCAGTGCATACTCGGCTGGCTCCAAGGCAGAACGGCACCTGGCAGAGAGCAGGAGGGCACAAGGAGTGGCAGCAGCCCAGACAGCCAGCTAGCCTTTCACACCCCACCCCGTGACTGCTTGAGGCTTTGGAGTATCCACTAGACATGGACCGCAGCACAGCCCCACCCAGCCCTCGGGAGGCCCCGCCAGCCCCCCCCTCTGCTGGGCCATTGAGCCCTGTGAGGTGCTGTCCCAAGCACCCTCGCTTCCATCCTGCATCTAAATGCCACCTCCTCTAGGAAGCCCTCCTGAAGACCCCCGACCTAAGTCCTCTGTCCTCAGGACTGCCTGGCCCACTCTTCACCAGCCTGTGGGACAAGTGCTGCTGTGGTTGGGCCGCCGCGTCTCCTGGATGCCAGGTGGCATCCCCTCCATGTGCCCTGGGCATCTCTGTAAGCCTCCCTCCCTCTCCGCTCAGCAGCCCCAGGGTGCCCCCCACCCATTCTCTCACCGTTGCAGTCACCGCACCAGGCTGGAGAGCACCTCAGCTCCGTGCACACTGAGCTCCTTGCGCGTGCGTTGGGCAGCTTCCTGTCGCCATCACCAGACGTCCAAGGTTTACTTCAGCTGGTGGAGCAGGAAGTGGGGAGGGGAGGGAAGGGAGAGAGCTGGCGAGGGAAAGGTGCAGGGACCAGGCGGCCCCAGGGTCACACCTATGACCTCAGTTTGGCCAGGCCCCACAACCTGTCTCAATACTGCCACCAACCCACGGTCTCGCCCATGGGTGAGGCCACAGAGAAGGTTAGAGGCTGTCAATGTGGCAGCCTGAAAGCCTCGCCTCAAGCCACCTGAGCCTTCTGGGGCTTCCACCCCCAGCCCTGAAGACACCCCATTCTCCTCCTGCACAGGGGCTGTACCCAAGCAGAGCCCCAATGTTTGTGCAACTTTCATGGCCAGGAAAGAGGCCAAGCTTCTGGGTCAGAGCTGTCAGTGGTGCTCAGGATGTGTTGTGGAAAGACAGCTCTCTTGTTCTGAGAAAAATGAGTGTGTGTGTGTGTGTGTGTGTAAGTGCAGCTGAGCTCTTCTGGGCTGGAGCGGACAGCGTGAAGAGGCAGTGAGTGGGGCTGCTCAGTGGCCCCCGCAGGGCTTGAGGGCCTCGCCAGCACTCTGGCCACAGGGCCACAGCCAAAGGCGTGAGCAGGCCCTCAGCCCACACCCCTGGGCCCCAGCTGGACCCCTGCTGGCCATCGTGTATTTACAAGCCTAGCAAATCTCGCTTAACCCAGAGCCTGGACTTACTCAGCCTTCAGGAGTTACAGGAGCCAGGGAGAGTAGGAATCACTCAGAAATGCCCACAGCAGGGCGGCGGTGGGCAGAGCCTGGAACAGCCGCCAACTGGAGGAGATGTTGGCAGAGACCCTGGCTTATGGAGACAGACATCTTGGGCCCCAGAGCCACTCTGGAAGGGAGCCTGCAAGGCCCACACTTCCCCTGTCAGAGGGCAGGGAGAAAGCAGTCCTTGGACTGGAAGAGCTCAGGCATCCGGTTTCCAGTGAGGAAAGTGAGGCCAGGCAGGGCCCAGGCTCCCCAAAAGCCCTGTTCTCAGGCGGGACCAAACATGCCGCAGCTCTCTGCCCCAGCACTGCCCATCGACCCCTGGGACCCCAGCTGTCCTCTGGCTGAGGGGCATGGGACTCTTGGCCCTCAGCCAGTTTCTCCCCAGAGGTGTGGTCCCCGGTGAGTGGCAGTCCTCTGCCATGCCGCCAGTCGCCATGTTGGCACTGACTGACTGCTTACCTCCCCACCTGCCAAACAATAATTAGGAGCCCTTTTCCATATTAAGCTGCGCTGTCACCGCCGCTTCATGCTCTCCTGGCCACGCTGCCCCTCCTCCTCTGTCTCCTGGACACCCTTTCTGACAAGCCTGAGGCTCTCATTCCCTGCAAAACAGGCAGAAGGATGTTGCAGGGGAGGCATGGACTGGCGTCTGGCCTTGACTTCCCAGCCAGGCTACAAGGAAGTCACAGCCTGTCTGGGAGCCAGGAGAGACTCATGACCCAGCAGCCTCCAAAGTCCTCTGGCTCCACTGCCCAAATCCCTTTATCACAGGCAAAGGCGAGGAAGGGCACTGTTTAAAATACAGATGCTTGCCAGTTGTGTGTGCCTGACTGCAGCACTCAGGAGGCTGAGGCGGGAGACTGCTGGGAGTTTGATGCCAGCCTGGGCTCTGTGTGGGCCAAGTGTGAGCCAGTGTCAGCAGGGACGCTGAACACCAGGTGGCAGAGCCCTGAGGAAGGCGATTAAGGAGCAGCAGCCAGAGCCAGGACACAGAGCAGTGGCTGCCTGGAGCCTCCCAGGCCATTTCTGGACCTGCAGAGGTGACAGACTGGAAGCTGATAAACGGCCACTGGCACCGACAGCCCCAACCAGAGATGGGAAGATGGCTGGCTTTCCCTCCTCTCGCCCAGGGCCCAGCCAGGGCCCCAGCCTGCCTGGAAGCCGTGGGCAAGGAGCCTGGGGGCTTGTGCTGGGGCTGGGCGAAGGACAGGCAGGTGGACAGAGAGACAGCCCCAGAGGCCAGCCGGGGTCTCCCTCCAGGATTTTTGGTTTGTTCGTATGTATGTGTGTTGGAGACAGGGTCTTGCCATACGGTGCAGGCTTGCACTGCTATCATCCTCTTGCCTCAGTTCCCAGGCCTTTTCACTCAGTTCTTGCTTGCAGCCTAACACCCACCCCACAGCGTCACCAGTGTCACCCCAGCTTCCATCAGGAGACACGCGCAGCGCCACCTGTCTGTGGCAGGAGTGACCCCTTAGCACACCTGCCTTTCTCCCCAGTTTGGGGCTTTTGAGCCTCGAAGTCCAGAGCAGGAGGCAGAGGTCAGCCAGGCCAAGGCATGGGCGGGGGGAATGGTGGCCGGGGGCCTGGCTTTCCTCTCTCGGCCGCCAAGTGGGAGGAAGGGGGCGGCAGACAAAGCACCCTAGCACCCACTGGTGGCTCTGAGGCCTTGGGTAACCTGCCCGCCTCGCCCAGCTCAAGCACGCAAGCCGGCCTGTCCGATTCTAGAACTCACCAGACTCATCTTTACTCCTCCCTTCCAGTCTCTCTGGCAGGTCTTGCTGCCTCTTCTCTGCCAGAGGCAGGTGTAGCCCCACATCTGACAAGGTCAGGGCTATATGACCTATTGGCTGTGGGGGGCCCTAAACCAGCCTGAGGCCACCCACAAGGGGGCCTTGGGCGTGGCTCGAGGCAGTCAGTTCCGGCTGCTCCCTCCCGGAGCCTCCTCTGGTGCCACCTGCACCTGTCCCACCCGGCCCACATCCCCCAGGAGGGCGTGCGGAAATCCTATTGCTCAGTGTCCTGGCTTCCAAACAAGCCCCTACTCTCTTCCCATCGCCTCTCTTACCATGAACAGCTGCGAAAATTCAGCTGAGAGCGTAAAAGACAGGTGCTCGTCTTTGGCTTTATTCTTTTAAGAAGAAAAACAATGAAGAGACAAACCCCAGGAAATCGAGTAGGGGGAAAAACCAACCCTGTGTTCTGAGGAAGTTAAGTCAGCGAATTGAAATGCTGAGATGAAAGCAGGGAGGCCGGGCGGGGCCTGTCACCCACGCTGACAGGGGCGGGGAAGACAGTGGGGTGGAAGATGAGGCCCAGCTGGCAACAGCGCCTCCTCCCCGTGGGGCTATTTCTACCCCCAGCACATGAAAGGCAGTCCAGGGGAGCCCCTTGCCCCTGCTCCCCCCATGCTCTCAGCCCCACCATCACGCCGAAGGGCGCCCCCTACAGGCGGCCTTGCAGAATCAGGAAACAGGCCCTCAAGCTGCACCCCACTGCGTCTCCTTCCCACAAGGATTCAGCCCTGGAGGAAGCAGACCAAGCTCCAGTTTCCTGGGGCCCCAACAGGGGTGCAGGCATCACTGTGGTCTTCCGGATTCTCTGCTTTCCTGAGTGCGCTTGGGTGAGGAGTCATTATCCAGAGGTAATGGATAATGTGCAGGGAACGTTTGACTGCCCTTGGGGGAGAGGGAGGTACATCCAGGTCTGTTTATTTATTTAAATTATTCCGCCCTCCAAATTCCCGCAAGGCTGCGGGAAGGGGCGCCCAGCTTGGCCCAGGCGGCCCCGGCCGTCAGCACCACGGACAGCGCAAGGCCACCCGCAAGGGGGAGTAGGTCCCCAACTTGTTTCCGTGCCTCTGAAGCCTGAGGGGACATCGGATAAGGCATGTCACCGTCGGGGCCAGTTGCCTGGTAATCAACCATTCTCAGTGCCCAGTATGGAAAGGCAATTAAAAAGCCATCGCCTCATTTAAAATTCAATAACACGGCTGGCCTGACCACATCCTTGGTCCCCAAGGAGGGCACGAGCGAGCTTGGGAGGAGCAGAGGGCAGCGGGATGCACGCAGCGAGGAAAGGAGAGGCAGAAACGGAGAAGAGGCAGCGCGGCCCAGCAGAAGGCTGCTGAGCCGCTGGGGCCTTCCTGCCACGCAGCTGGACTCGGGAGCCACGCTGCGTCTCTGGCCTTAAGGAGGCTGTCAAGGCCGAGTGCCTTCTGGAATTCAGCATGGGTCCCTAGTATCTCGTCTTCTCACCAGAGCAAGTGCTCCTGTAGGTGTGGGCTGCGTTTCTGCCCCTCGTGCCTACAAACACACACACACACACACACACACAGGCGTATGCGTGTGCGTGCGCACACAACCAGCGCCTCACTCAGAGCCGACTGCTATGTAGTCGTCGTTAACCTACCACTGACAGGCTCGCTGGCTGTGACTTGTTCCCACCGCCCTGAACAAATCATGATCCTACCCAGCACCGCATCCCCACCCCCACCCCCACCCCCACATGCGAACAATAAAACTCGTGATCCTCACCTGTCTGTGCGTCAAACACAGCCAGGCAGGCCATTCCCCGCTTTTGTCTCCGGTGCCTAAAGAGGATTCGTGCGCACGCCTTCATGTAAAAGCTCTGAATTTGCTTCTCATTCCTAAGTGAGCCAGAGAATTTCTAATCTTCTAAAATGACATTAACCCTTTTCACATCAAATAAAGCTGTGCTGCGGGTAATCTCCCTGTCGTCGCGCCGACTGCCTTGATGCACCGGGAAGAGAGAGGGCTTGTCTGCTTCCTTTCATTTTCTGTCCTCCTTGGTGAAGTCCTGAACCCAAGGCTTCGAGTTTGATGGGAGCTGTTCTTGCAGTTTATGCCTCCCACCCCTTGGGGGCTTACTCGTGTCTATTTTAAACAAACCCCCCCCCCCACCTCTCCTTTCTACAAAGAACAACTGCAAATCTTCTCTGACGGGAGCTTTGCTGTGGAATGGAATCCGGTTCTGACAGTCGAGCTTTCATGAGGCAAGGCCCTGGGTGAATGGTGATGAACCGAGCGGCGGAGCAGCCTCTGCCATCGGCCCTCGCCTGAGAGCCGGGCCTGTGCCCGCCAAGCCCTGCATGCTGCCATCTGCAGGAGCCCAGCCACTTGGTTGCTGGTTCAAGAAAGAGCATGTTGGGAGGAGTGGAGGAGGGGACAAAGGTAGGGAAGGTGAACACGCGGGTCTCTGCCTTCAGAGCTGCTTGGCCGGCTCTCCTTGCTTCAGAGGCAGGGAGGAGCAGCCAGGCCTGCCCGAGCCATACCACTGTCCCCAGAGCGGGCCTGCCTGGGTCCCGGACAGATGCTGAGGTGAGAAGGCGGGGGGAGGGGGGGGGCTCACCCTCTTGTTCTGCCTGCAGTGTCAGTACCTGGCCCTGGCACCACTGACCACTGGCTGCGGCACAGGAGCAGGAAAGCGGTGCAGGCTGGTTTGGGGGAGCCAGCGCAGGTCTCAGCTCAGCCAGGCAGCCACGAAAGAATCAAACAAAGCCTGAGTTCTCCAGAGACCAGGAGCTGTGTGTGGCCTCTCAGCACCCAGCCTGGCCTGCAAACGCTCCCAGGCCCCCGGCCCCGTCCTTCCCAGAGGCCACCCACCCCGCAGCTCCAGCCGCTCCACACCACAGAGAAGGCGGGAACGACCCCCCAGGCCCCCTGCCACTTGCCCTTGCTTCCCGCCTGGTGTGGCTGCCTCCCGTGGCTGTCGCACCAGAGGCTGCGCGGGGCCTGCTGTTTCCATTTGCAGCCCCTGGCGGTTCCCCAAATCCTAAAACCATCAGCCCAGCAGATGTAGGGAAGTCGCTGAGTGAGCTTTGCTGATGCAGGGGGAGAGGCAGCTAGCGCCTTTCGCCTGAATCCACCCTGGATTAAGCTGACGTCTGAAACAGCCCTGGCTCCCATCCACATGGTGTAAAACCTCTGCTAAGCCTTCTCTCCTCCTTCAACGTGAAAGTGCAAACTTTCCCCAACCACAGACTCCCTTAATCATTTATGAAAATGCGTCAGCTGTCTCTGTCTCCTTGTTCCAGCGCCTGGCGCCCTCCCTCTCAGAGCGGGAGCTGCCTGCCCCAAGGGGTCGAAGAGAAGGGGGGTGACGGCTTCTGTGAGCCCAACCTTCCCTTATAATTAATTCCTCACTTCCAAGACCATCTGCTTCTCTTTAAACACATTCATCATCTCCATAAACATACAAATACATGTATTTAAAATTCAATTAAAAAGAGATCTAGAGCCCAGGCATCTCGGTGCAAGCCTGTTATCCCAGAATGCCGGCAAGGCTGAGGCAGGAAGGCTGTAAGTTTGAGCCTGGCCTTGGAAACTTAGGGACTTAGCAAGAACCTTGCCTCAAAATAAAGAAATAAAGTTGTTCAGTGCGATGGCCCTGGGTTTCATGCCCAGTACCACAAGAAGAAGGAAGGCATGGAAGGGAGAGACAGACAGACAGACAGTATCACAAAACTCAGTTCTCAAAAGGAACAGGAAAAAGCTCGCTCAGACATCCAGCACGTAGACCCTGCTCCTAGCATCCACAGCCTGTCCCTAGAAGAAAAGTTATGTTCCCTCCTCTCAAAGTTTTATAGCAGCAGCTTTTGTGATTAAACCCCCATAAATAGAAGGAGCGCCCGGAAGCAGGCTGGTGCCTGCGACATTTCCAGGAGTATTTTAGCCACCCAGAGAAATATTGACCGGGAAGCCAGCAGGGATCCTATCGTAAAGCATAGCCGAGTCCCCGCCTCGAGCGCATGCTGTCAATAGTCCGGGAGGCTGAACCAAAAAGGAAAGCATTTTATCGGATTGTTTCGGGTCCAGGTTGTCGGGGCGCGTGGAGCAGACGCCCCAGGAAATTGGAGATGTGGGAACGTTAATTTGAGTCACAGATGTAACACACAAGCAATCAGCTCACCAAATTGGAAATTAATTCTGGATGGATCCAACCTGTGCCTGTCTTCCTCTCTGCTTGCACGGTGTCTGTGTCGTGGCGTTTGGGGTGCAGCTTCTGCTGTGTGTCATTTCTCAACAAGTCATTTATGAGCTCCGTAAAAAGACCCTGAGCCATGCAAAGAAAAGAATAAAAATACCCCCACAGGTCACCAAAGCCCATGTCCCCTGGGACACAGCCGTTGCCCAAAATACATTTCTCAGTGCTTTTGCTTGACCTAGTTTTAAATGCTATCCCCATCCACCCGTGTTTCTGCACGAGTCTGGCCACACACCTCCAGCTCTGCCAGGGACATCAAGGACTCTAAACCCCGGGGGCTTCTCAGCAGCCACCACCCTTCCTCCTCCCCGTCCCTCCTGCTGCTGGCTTCTTTGCCTCTCCTTGACCTTTGTTTAACAGGAGCTGGGCACATTTAATTCTTGCCAGCGATCTGAGCATGCCACCCTTTTGAGACCTATCATTTATCATTTTTATGCCTTGGGCTTTCGCGTTCCCAGCAATCCCTGGGCTATTTCAGCTCATTCGAACTCTCTCAGTCCCCACCATCCTGTCCCTGTTGGAGAGGAAACATCTGGAAAGAAGGCCAGCGGTAGAGCTGCCCCACCTCCCCCAGGTGTCCCCAGGGACTCTGCTGGCCCTACCCTCCACCCATATCTTCCGTCCTGCAGCCTCAGGGTCTTAGCGACATATGTCCAAGCAGCTCACCTGGCCGTCTCTAGTGCGAGTCCCACCCTACCCCAGATTCCTGCATTAGATCTCTGTCCCCCCTGTCTGCTGTCTCCCAATTTAGTATCGGCTGCAAATTTAATTAGCACACCACTGCCTCTTTGTTCCAGGCCATTAATGAAGACGCTATGGCAATAGCAATATTTTCAAGGTCACAAGGAGAGGAGAGCTACATGGCCATACCTCCGCCCGCTACGGGGAAGGGCGAGGCAACCAAGTGCCCACGTGTGGTTCAAGTCATTTCCTCCGAGTTCCGTGAGCTTCCTTTCCCAGACTTGGGCTAGGTTCTTATGCCTCCCCGAGGCCTTGGCCAGCACACGTCCTTGGCAAATCCCATTTGGAAAATGAAGAACATCGAATCATGTCTTCCTTTTATTTCTGTCTGGTTTCTAGCAGGAGAAACAGCCACTAATTGAGCATGTGTAGGGAGAGTTGATGTGCATGGTAGAGATAAAGTAGCCATTATTAGGCTTGTTATCCAGGCTTCTCTCCATTCCTCCGGCAGAATCTGTGTCAGCGGAAAATACCCATCAAAGCCCACAGCGCCTGATAGAGGAGAGCGAGGAAAGACTCCCAAAGGGCCAACCACGAGATCTTAGCCTGGAGGGGCGGGCAAGGCGGCCTCTTCCCCCCAGCAGCCTGGTCCCTAACACCCTGACGCAGAAGTGGAGCCCCATGCATTTGCACGGTCCTCTTTCAGCACAGGAACGGTGTCCCTGAACCCCAATTTGCCTTCCCTCCTCACCCAGCTGCAGACCTCAGACTTAGTGCTGTAAGTTTCTGGAGTCAGAAACTTGAATCATAGGAGAGATTCCAGAGAGCGTTCATGCCAAGAAAATTGGTCCTGCGTTATTTACTGTTTCCAGCCCTGGCCGCAGGCTTGTCGCAGGTTCCGAGGCTCCTGGTTGTCATTTCTGTGCATCTGGAAGTCCTCTCTAGACCAGAGCCCACATTAAGCCCAAAGAAGCAGGTTGCAGACCGCAAAGCTGGCTCTGCTGTGGGGTCCTTGGGGAGGAGCCTCAGCTTTCTTCGGCATTCTGGGGACCGCCTGGCTCCGCCTCTCTGTCCTCCTCCCAGCCCAGGCCCAGCTTCTTCATGTGCACGGGAGGACACTGTGCCCTGTGCCCATCAGGAAGCTCAGGCCACAGCAGGTTCAGATTCCTGGCAGGGCACAGCTCAGGCAGGGACACGTCCCGGAGAACGTCACTGAGCCGCAGTGTACCTGCCCTATTTCCTACCAAGCTCCAGATACTGAATAGCCCAGCGTTGTGAACCCCTAGGCCTCTGCCTGCGCCAAGCCTGCTGTTGCAGCTTCAGAAACAATACGTGCATGAGAGCTGCCGTAGCCCAGCAAAACTTGATTCATGGACACGGAAACTAAATCCACACATTATTAAATTATTCAGGTTTTAAAAAGATGGAGTTCCGGGCCCGGTGAGATGGCTCAGCGGTCTAGAGCGCCTGCTTGGGAAAGCTTGGGCGGCTTCAGGGACCTTGGTTCGATCCCTGGCACCACATGCTGGGCCAGCCCTGCTCTCGGGGTGGGCTGAGCCAGCCATAAAAATGAGTGAATAAACAAAGGTTCTGAAACAAGAAAAAAAAAAAAAAAAAAGATGGAGTTCCATCGCCAGCTCACAGACTGTGTTGAGCAGGCAGCGGGCTCCAGCATCCACCCTGGAGATGCAGGTGTAGATGGCACCCGTCACAGCCTGTGGTGTCAACGTGACCTGTCTTCACAGCCTCTCTGGAAACTGGGGCAGTGAGACTCCAACCATGTGGGTTAAGGGGCTCCAGTCATTTGCATGCCTCGGCCTTTGGAACTCTGATTCCCCAAGACTGACATCAGAGCCTCCAGGGATCCCCGAGCACATCTGCCTGTGTCACTGGCCTAGTGGGCTGCAGGAGGACGGGTGTGGGACACAGAGGCCTGCTGGCAGGAAGTAAGGTCACCACGGCCACCCTCGCAGCGTGCAGGATGGAGCGGCTATGTGTTGGATCAAAGCCCTGTGGATGTTTGCTTCTTTCTGAGGGGAAATCCAGAGAGGACAGAAGGACCAACAGGCAGCAAGTGGTTGTGGGGCAGAAACGGGAGGCTTCCTGTTCCTCCTCTGGAGGCTGGGTACTGCTCTGGAGGGTGCACCAGCCAACGTGATTCCCCTGGGGAAGAGGCCACTCGAGATCTCCCCACCTCAGCCTCTCGCTCTCCAGCGCTTCTCGCACCCTGTGACTGCCAGCATGACTTGCCCTTTTCATGATGCCACAAGGTGTCACTGGCCCCCTGACATCAAATCCTACACTTTGGCCTGACCTGGCTGCGGCTGGCCACACATAGAACTCCAGGGAGACTACATCCTATGTGTGACTCTCTGCCCCTTATGTGCCCACATATCCAGCAGCCTCCTCCCAGCTGGCTATGTCCAGCCTTGACCTTGTAGAAGAGACCTTGCAGCAGGGCCAGGGGAGCTGTTTGGTTGTGCCTCAGTTTCCTTACCTGTAAAGGACAGGCCTGCAAGAGCCCACCTCACAGTGTGACTGATTTTAGTCAGAACTCACTGTGTAGCTCTCCTGGGGATCTGGAGATGATGTGACCCTCAGCAGTGACAAGTGGGGTGACCCAGGTCACTGTCACCTTTCTTCCTCTAGTCTGTAAACTTTCCATGTAAATTATGCAATTATCAGAGAACACTTCCTGGATAGGCCTGAGGCCTCCTTATCCTGGCTACCAATTTCTAGAATCTTCTGCACCTCACCCATCATGTACACTAGCTCAGGCACCGCTGGACTTGGGCCATGTACAAGCCTGGGCCTAGAAAAAATGAACTATTTTTCATTAGTTGACTGAGATATTGCCACACACACATGCACACACACGCACACACACACACACACACACACACACACACACATCTGAATGCTTTCTTCCAACGGGCAGATGGAAGAGAAGTTCTTTTCTGATCCAACCCTCTTACAGAGTCTGAGCCTTAAAGAGTTGGCCTGGAGGTGTTCAGCAGTGTATATTTAAGGGCCAAGAGAAAAGAGACTCGTTAAAATGATTCTGTCAGTGACGCCATATTCTAACTGGACAGGAAAAGGGCCACTGTGGGGACTGGTCCCACTGAACCCTGACTGACTCGTGGAGGAGGCCATCAGGAAAGCTCCAGAAGCCCATAGTGAGTGCTGGGCATGGTGGCGCACGGCTGTAACCCCAGCACTTAGGAGGCTGAGGCAGGAGGATCAGTGTGAGTTTGAGACCAGCCTGGGCTACAAAAGTGAGCTCAAGGCCAGCCTGAACTGCACAATGAGACCCTGTCTCAAAAAGACAAAAAAGACGAAGAGGAAGGAGAGGAAGAAGGAGAGGGGAGGAGAGGGAGAAGAGGAGGGGGAAGAGGGAGAGGGAGAGGGAGAGGGAGGACAGAGAGAAGAAGAGGACGAGGAAGAAGCCGCCATTAGTGAGGCAGGCAAGCGTCCACGGTTTCCATGAGCCTCAAGAATCCAGCTCTGCATCCAGAGCCCCCAACGGTGCGGCCAAAGGTTAATGCGCTGCAGAGGAAGACAAGGCTTATATAAGGGCCACCAGACTGGATGAACCCCAGAGGACGGGCAGGGACACCCCAGGCTGCTCAGACCACGCTCCCACTGTAAGTACCCAACAGGAGCCTGAGGGTGGAGACAGTCAGCCTGACCCAAGGCACCAGGTGGGTCCGCACAGCT
This sequence comes from Myocastor coypus, assembly GCA_004027025.1. Lineage (NCBI taxonomy): Eukaryota > Metazoa > Chordata > Mammalia > Rodentia > Myocastoridae > Myocastor > Myocastor coypus. Next base: position 59,342 of record PVJA010004161.1, on the reverse strand, counting down.
CTGGTGAGCCGCCCGTGGATGTGCGCAGCTGGGCTGCAGACCCAGGCCTCCTGCGGATGCCCCAGCGGAGGTGGGCTCAGGGCGCAGGCTGGAGAGAAGCGGGCAGGTGCAGCCCAGGCAAGGCAGAAGCTGATGCAGGGAGCTTGGCACACCATCGACACCAAGCCAAGATCTGAGCCAGGGCCCAACAGACGCCTGGCCAGGCGCCGGCGCAGGAGGGTGAGAGACAGGGCTGAGCCAGGAGAGGAAGTCAGCGCCTCGCTCCCTCGCTCGCGGAAGGGTTCTGCTCCCACTCCCGGCTCCCAGGACTCAGTCGAGGTAGGTGAGGAGCGGTTGACAGGTGGATCCAGAAAACGAGCAGCAATTGGATTTAGCCTTTTTTTATTTAAAGTTTTTATTGATTCTTATGGAGTGAATTAAATGCAAACACGGGAATGGAAAAGATCTAAGCATCTCTGAGGAAATGGGCGCCATCAACGTGACACACCCGTCTCCACCAGGAGGGAAGTGGGACCCCAGAGACTGCAGTGGAAAGAACGGGACAGGGGGGCGCAGGAGCACTGGGGCGAGACTCTACCGCCAGGCCCAGGCATAGCTTCGGAGCAGCCCGCTGCCACGAGGCTCTGCCGGGGCCCCGCTCGCCCACTGGGGGCCTCCAGCAGGCCTGTGACCCTCGAGCTGCTGTGATCTGGTGCGCAGCAGAAATCTGAAAAGAGAGTGAGCTCAAAGGCAGGGGAGAAGAGAGACCAGTGAGAGCCGGAAGTGGGGGAGGGCACATTCGGGGCCCCCTCCGCTTGATAGGGGTGGCCCCGTGCCCGAGGCCACCGTCCCAGCCCCAGCGTGAGGAGTCCCTCTCCAGGGCAGACTTGGAGCTGGGCCTCTAAGAAGCCTGCAGAGGCCCACTGCACAGTCTGGTCCGGTCCCTGAGGCCAGGCCCTGGAGCGCTCAAGCCCTAGCAGACTCTGCACCTCCCCTCCTGCTCAGAGGCCTCAGCCCTGCAGGCCTGGGGAGGAGTCCCAGAGCCAGGCCTTGGAGCACGGCTGGGACCTTCCTGAGCTAGCCCACCCTGCAGTGGGTCCCCTCTGCACCCCATGGTGGCCATCCTCAGCCCATGGATGCTGACTTTTCCCTCCGCACGGGCAGATGGCATCAGCCTTTCCTCTGTAGGCTTGGGATTTTCAGGAAAGGCTGGGTTTGTGGGGTCCCAGCCCATCCATTTCCTCATCCTAATCAGTTCATAGAACAGAGGCGGCACCCTGGGTTCTGATGGTAATCTAGGAGTTCTCTCTCTGAGCTTGCTGTCTCAGTTGTCCTCAGAAGCTCTTGCCTAATGTTGGGACCAGCTCCCCAGAGAGGATTCTCGCTAAGTGTGTGGGGTCTGTGCAGTTCTTCCTAGGAGTTAGGTCACCTGTGCCTGCCCAGCACATATCTGGGAAAGCCCAGACCCCAGGCCCTGGTCCCAGGAGGCCAAGCACCTGCTCAAGATCACACAGCCACACTGGGGCGTGTACCAGAGCGTCAGGCTCCTGCCTGTGCCAGGGCAATCTAACCCACACACCAAATTGGTGACAGGAGCCCCTGTTATTATCCAGCGCTGGAATGCTGTCCCCCAAGGCAGCGGTCGCCCTGCTGGCAGTGCATGCGGCCGCCATGTTGGCCGCCCAGACAGAAGCCTTCATTCCCTTCTTCACCTACAGCCAGCTTCGGAGCATGCAGGTGAGAAGCCCCACGGCGCCGGGCCGGAGAACCGACTGCCAGCCTGCCTCTCTCTCCCCTGCCGCCCTTGCAAGGAGCAGGTTTTCTTTTTTTTTTTTGTCTTTTTGAGACAACGCAGTTCAGGCTCACCTTGAGCTCAGTTTCGTAGCCCACGCTGATCTCGAACTTGCACTGATCCTCCTGCCTCAGGCTCCCAAGGGCTGGGATTACAGGCATGCGCCACCACGCCCAGCTCCAAGGTTTTCAATTATCTGCCAATGAATGTTTACCTGCACTTTGCCAGGCCGCCCTGTCAGGACCTGAGCAGGCAGGAGAACTAAGCCCCAAGCGAGGTATGAAAACTTAACTAACAAGGAAGACAAAAGAGGGGCGTCGCAGGCAGAATGTGATTAAGCACCCTTTGGTAAACTGGTGTTGTAATCCAGTGCCTGGCTCTAGGGTTTAGAGGGAGAAACCCCACGCCGGGAACCGAGGCTGCAGAAGGGCCTGGGCCATAGGATGGAGGGGTGGGAGGATCCTGAGAGCCCAGAAGAAAGCAGCTGGACAGCAGGGGCCGCGAGAGGCCTGGCCTAGTCCGCCTCCTGCTAGCTCTTGCTTTAGACTGGAAAGGCGTCGCTGGCTGTCTAGACTGTGGTTCCCTCTAACCAAGGACAAGAAGAACGGGACTCGTGACCCCTGCGAGGCCTTGGTTCTCTGCCTTCCCCTGAGCTAGGCCTTTGACACAGCCCAGCCGAGGGCAGCTCCCCTACACACACGCCTTCCTCTGTGCCTGAGAGACCAGGTGCTCTGGAGCCATGGGTGGGCAGGACAGGCCTGCCAGAGCAGGGGCCTGTGGCCTCGGGCTGTGGGCGGGGCATGCAGTCTGCTGGGCGAACTCCAGGGCTGCGCAGACCGGCAAGCCCTCGGAGCCCAGGCCTGAGACACAGGAGAGCGCGAAGGCTCTGCACTGGCGGCTCCGTGGTTTTCCTCCACCTAATTGCCAGGCCCCAGGATTTTTATGAAGACACTGCAAACTCCTTCCTCTATAATTCATCCCCGGCCTTGCCTCTTATAAATCACTTCCCAGGGACTCAGCTCTAGGCCACCCCACGGTGCCCTCACAGGCCAGGCTGTCTTGCTACCTTTTTTATAGGCTCTCCACTAAGAAAGACACATTTTCACACTTAATATGCACGAAAGCCAGCCATTATTCTTGGCGTCTTAACTTAATTAACAGTAACAAGCTGGGTGCGGTGTTTTAACTGTAAAAGGAAAACTCTACGAGGTGGCTGACTGGAGCCTATGTGGCCACAGGATTTAAGGACTTCACACACGAGGCGTCTGGACAAGGGGTCTTCTTGGTCTTGGGCATCAGGGGCTGGGGCAGCCTGGATGGTGGCAAGTAAGGGGCTGAGGTGGGACGGCTTTGTACAATGCTCTGTCCCCAGGAAAGGGAGCAGAGCAAAGGGCAAAGGAAATCCCTGAGCATGAGATCGGAGAAAGCAGGTGCTCTAGGGCCCCAAGAGGTCGCGGAGGAAGAAGAAAATGGGTTGATGAAGGTAAGCACCCAGTGGGGCACCGCAGAGAAGCGCGGCCCCGGCCCCTGTCCCCACCCACAGGCAGTGCCCACCACCCCAGCACCAGGGAGAGACTGGGGCCTGCACGGCTCTGCCAGCCCAGGAGAGGACACAGGCCTCTCCAGAAACCTGATGGAGAAGAAGGGGCTGCCTGGGCCTGCGCAGCAGCCTGCTCAAGCTCCTGTGGACCCCACGGGCAGGAGGAGGGGAGCAGAAGGGTCCGCGCAGGAAGGCCTGGGTGCCCGCTCAGACCCCAGAGGTAGCTGGGGCTCCACTGGGCCAGGCCCGGAGTGCAGAGCAGAGAGCAAAATGGAAAGGCTCTCCGTTGTGAGGAAGCAGAAACAGGGCCCAGGAAGGACACGACAGGCCACAGCAGTGTGGCGGGTGCTACGGGTGGCTGGGCATGGAGATTTTGGCAGGTCCTGCTCTGTCTGGGGAACGAAGCAGACCCATGGGTAAACAGTACTTAAGCAAAACGGGAAAAAGAAAGCGAGGAATGAACTGAGAGAGAGACAGGAGAGCAGGTCGGGCAGAAGATGCAGCCTGGGCGAAGGCTGGGGCGGAGGAGTCGGGGGAGCAGGAGGGGTCACCATAGAGCCAGGGGAGACAGCCAGGCGGCCAGGCTGTGGGCTGGCAGGGAAGAGTTGGGACTTGGAGCTCAGGCAGCTGAGGTGGGAGCCCTTGGGGCTTGCAGCAGGGGAGGCGGCCTGCTTTCTGCTCTAAACGGCTCCAGCTCCGCTGCAGCGCTGAGAAGACTGAAGGGGCCAAGGAGGCTGGGGAGAGAGGGAGGGAGGGAGGGAGGGAGGGAGGCAGGGAGGGAGACTGGAAAGGTTGGGGAGGCAGAAGCCAGCACGGTTTTCTGAAAGAATGGATACAGGATGTGAAGAAAGAGAAACATAAAAGCCAGCTTCAAGGTCTGTGGAGGAACAGCCTGCGGGATGGATGCAGGTGGGCGCAGGCTCAGAGGTCAGAAGGCTCCGAGCCGTCGGGGCTGTGGCATCTGGCGTGAAGGCGTTAGGGCTGCAGGCTGCGCAGGAGCCGCTGGCCAGCAGAAGGGACTTCAATGCGCCTGGGGAGAGGGGAGCACAGAGCCTAGGCCGAGGGGGGGTGGGCAGACAGCAGAGAGCAGGAGGCCCTGTGAGGCCCAGCGGCGCCAGGGCAGCAGCCAGGGCAGCAGCGAGCGAGCGGACCCTCCAGCCCAGCGCCCACACTGTCACCCCACTCAGCAGGGTAGGGCTCCTGTGCTCCCCACATCTGCCCTGACTCGGGCTCCCTCAAAGAGCCAGGATGTGTCCACAGGTGACAGAAAGGGCAAGACAGGCATCTGAGAGCCTGTCTGGGGTCCTGGAGCCAGTCACTCGGCCTCTACCTTCCACTCATTTTCAAAATGGGCACAGGATCAGGAGCCAGGTGGGGTTCCTGCCACCGCCAGCCCCTCCACTGCAGCCGGTCAGGGACAGGACAGCTCGCACAGGTCCCTCATGCCACCTAAGAGGGCACCAGGGGCTAACAGCTTGCTCCACGCCTCTCCTTTCTGGTTAACTCTGCCCTGTTTTACAGCTGGCTGTGCCTGTACACATGGGCACGGGCTGCGCCCTGGGCAGCTGGAGAAGGGTGGGGCCGCCCTGGCAGCACTGCTGAGCGAGACGTTGCCGCACGCCCAGCCTGGTATGCGGAGGTCAGGTGGGGTGGGGGCTGCGGGGGGCCGCCGCTCAGCCCGGCTGGCCTCAGCCCTGCTGATGTTCCGGCAGGTATCCGAGCAGGGTCTGATTCATTTTTCCACTTTGCACTTGAGGTCTTCCCCAGGTGACCTGGCCTCTGAGGGAAGGCCGTCACAGAGGGGTGGGCGGGCTCTGTCACAGGGCCCCCTCTCCCAGCTCTGCTCATTCCAGACACCCCGCTGCAGGGGGCCAGCACACACCACCGCCTACCTAGTCCTGCAGCGCAGACACGAGCAGCGACTTGCGCTGCGTGGGGGTGGAAGGCCCGGGTTCTGCTTCTCCTCCCTCTGTTCTGCAAGCCTAAGGCCCACACGGTGCTTGGCTTTGCCCAGCTCAAGTCAGCCCAAGTGACTCCTGCAAAGCTGGATCTTGTTGGACAAAGAGCCGCTACCTACTGCTCCTGGTCCTGGGAGGGAGCACCAGAGAGCCTGCAGGGGGCGGTCTCCTCTCTGCACCTTCTGCGCCGTCAGAGACCAGAGAGGAGAGCCCGGGAGATGCCTCCCATCCCTGACCCGGCCTAGGCCTCAGCCTCCTAGGCAGACCTGCTCACAGCACTGCACTGCAAACCCATCCTTCCCGCAGCCCGGGGACACTGCTCCAGCGGAGGCCCTGCGCGGGCACGCCACGCCCCTCAGTGTGATGGAACAGCCGCAGCGCAGCCATGGGAGGAGGCTCACTCCAAGGCAGATTCCTCTCCTGCAAATAAAGCATACCCAAAGAAATACACAGAGCTGCCCCTCTTATTTAATAGTCTAACTTCCAAAGGGTAGGGGGCCTGGCAGGATGGCTCAGTGGTGTAAAGCTCCTGCTGAGGAAAGCTTGGGCAGCTGCAGGGACCACGGTTCGATCCCCGGCACCACAGGCTGTGCCAGCCCTGCCCTGAGGGCAGGCTAAGCCGGCCATAAGAATAAATAAACGAACAAAAGGTCTGAAACAAGAAAAAAAATAAAATAATTCTTAAAAAAACAAACAAAGGGCAAACTCAGGTTGAAGGAAGAAGGGTGGGCAGTTGGATTCAGAGGGAATTGGTCATAACTGGAATAGACACTAGCACCAGGCACATCCGGATCCAAGACTGCGAAGATTCCCCAGGCCCTGCGCTGCAGGCCTGTCCATGCCCCAGAGAGGTGCCTTTGGCTTCTCACACAGAAACTGGTGCCAACGCCAGGTCTAAGGCCAGTCCTCCCAGACTTTTTTTTTTTTTTTTTTTTTTTAATGAGCAGAACATATTTATTGAGGGAAAGAAAGCTCCTGTCTGAGAGACGGACAAGAGGGGAGCCCCGAGTGGGTGCCCCCCACCCCGCCCTTCTGTTTCCCAACTGGCCACAGAACCTGAGGCCTCGATGCTCAGCCTCTTGCTGAGGAACCTCCAATCAGACCCTTAACCTCAGTGAGCCACTGCACAAGCGAGGTGCTGATATCCTCCTGGAGAACTGGGGTGGGGGGTGCAAAGGCAGGGAGGAAATGACTATGATTATCACCTGGTGACCAGCGGCTCCAACTCCGCAGCAAAACTGCACAACCAACCCACTTATTTCTGCCTTCTAAACAAAACTGGATATAAACTTTCATTTTAATTGAATTTTACATTAATGAGTGTTCATTTATTTATAAACTGGGGCCATGCAGGACTCCAAGTTCCCTCTGTCCATAGGTTACCAGCAACTAGACACCGTGTCGCCTCTGCGTTCCCGCCTGCCTCCCATGAGGGAAGGGTGAGTCCTGGAAAGCAGTGACCCCAACGAGAGACTCTGGCCTTCAGGAGGACCCTTGCCTGGAGAGCTCCCGGCTCTTCCCAGGACGCAGCCCCTGCGGCACTACCGACTCCGGCTCTTCTCTGCCGCAGACCCAGATCAACTCTGGGTTGATCAGCTCTGAGCTGCCAAGATGCGGCCAAGATGCTGGCCCTGGCTGGAAGGGGCAGGCTCTGCGCCAGGCCTGCGGGAGAGAAAGGAGGCGACGCGGGGATCTGCCCAGATGGATGGCAAGGTCTACACACAGCCTTGTGAGCCCCACACCAGCTCACCCCTGGTCTCTCCAACACTCTAACAAGCAGAAAATCAAGAGGCTGTGTTTATTTCTGTATAAAGCAAAACAAACAAACAAACAAAAAATACCCTCCACAGCTCTCTGTGGCCTTCCCTTGTCCTCTGTTTCAATCTGCTCTTAGAGATTTTCTGCCTCACCATTAGCCTCAGAGACTGGGACCCCCTTATACCCTTTAGGGAATTCCTAGGACCTGGCCCCCAGCCCCCAGTAGCACTGATGTAGTCATAGGGGTTGGGGTGGGGTTATGGGATCCCTTGACAATTTCTCTTCAAGTAATTTGCATCTATTTTTAAAAAAATTTTTTTTTAGATAAGAGCTTGCTAAATTGCCTGGGCTGGGCTCAGACTCCCCTCCTGCCTCATCCTCCCAGGATGCGCACCCCGTAAGGTTTGCATCTTTATTTTTTTTTTTAATTTTTTATTTTTTTCCTTGTTTCAGAACTTTTGTTTGTTCATTTATTTATTTTTATGGCCAGCTCAGCCTGCCCTGAGGGCAGGGCTGGCACAGCATGTGGTGCCGGGGATCGAACCGCGGTCCCTGAAGCTGCCCAAGGTTTCCTAAGCAGGCACTTTAGACCACTGAGCCATCCTGCTGGGCCCCAAGGTTTGCATCTTTAAATGGGAATTGGTTCAGTGAGCACCAGACCCGGGGAAGACTCAGGTGCTGGGCTCTGGGTGCTGAGGCTCTCTTGTCCCCAAGCCACCCCCTGGGCCTATGCTGTGCTTCCTGGGAATGGGACCAGTAACAGTGAGGAGCCGCCACAGGCACCCCGCCACCGCCCCATCTGTATGCGAGGCGCCTGCCGCCTCTCCCGGGGTGTCGGCTCCTTTCTTCCCTGGTTTTCCTCAGGCTGCCACTGTTCGATTTCTCACAATCAGCTCGAATAACTTTTTTATTTTATTCTTTTCCTTTTACCAAACGAGCTCCTCCAGCTTTCAGGACAGACTGGATGAACAGACTCAAAGACTTACAGGATACTTCGGGGCCCTGGAAGAAATTAAAATAGGGGGCAGGGCAGGGAGGATTCTATGAGCAGAGCCAGGAGAAAAGAAAGGTTCACAAAACCAAAGCAGAGAGAATAGCACGCTTCTGACTGAAGCTCCAGGGGACAGCAGACAGGATCAGAGACAGGAGAGGCCCAGCCTGCGATGGCCAGGGCCGGGGCCAGATCCAGGGCCGGGGCCATGCTTCCTCTGCCTGGCGCGAGCTACCCACAGCACCTGCAGGTCCCTCCCGGCTAGCGGCTAACGGGAAGGTGAGAGCCGCTCGCTCACACTGGGTTACAATGTTCCTTCCCCTCAACAGGACCACAGGTAATTACAGGGCAAGCTGTACCTCACTTCACAAGATGGAGATGATGAGGTATTTTCTCAGTAACCACATCGGTGTGATTTCATAATTACTGAGCTATGCGGATTTGCCATGAAATTGAATAGTTAAAAGCAAAGAGTAATTGCCTGATATCTGTACTCTGTAATTTAGTATAATCTAATCATGGACAAAGCCCAAAAGAAAACATTCTGAAAGCATTACATTTTTCTTCATATACAATTTGTTATTGACATTGGGTAATGCGTTCCATGCCTCGAAAGGAGCCATTACCCACAGATATCAAAGAGCGGGAGCGCCCAAGAGTGAGTGATTTGTTTAATTTCTAACGGATTATGAAAAGCAGGTGGCAGGGAGGCCCACCGAGCCCTGCCCTGGCATTTCCCAGGGACTCTGTTGGCCCCTTTCTGACTCTACCCCTAGACCGGGAGTGAGGTGATGACGGGGGACTCACACAGGCGCCAAGCTGGGCGCCACTGCTGCAGGTCCAAGGGGAGCCCAGAAGCCGGGCAAGGTGGCCCACGCCAGAGTCCGAGGAAGCTGAGGCAGGGGGACCGCAAGCGCGAGCTCAGCCTGGGCAACCTAGCAAAGCTGTGTTTCAGAATCTAATGACAACAACAACAAAGCGTTTGTTTATTTATTTTATTTATTTTTTGTGGAACGGGGGATTGAACTCAGGTACTTGCATTTGTCAGGCAAGCACTTATTCTACTGAGCTATTTCTCCAGCCCCCACCCCACACACACACACACTCAAAAAAAAAAAAAAAAATGCTTAAAGCGCTGAGGATGCAGCCCAGTGTGAAGGTCCTGGATTCAATCTCCATAGGACTTAAAAATTTAAAAAGCAAGCCCAGACTAGCCAAGCCCCCTGAGAGGTGGTCCAGGACAAGTGCCCAGGTCCCCATTCCTGTCTGGGAGCAGGTGTGCAGGGCTTTCGGCAGGAAGAGAAGGAGAATGGAACCCACGAAAAGATTTATGGGCATTGTTATTATACAGCTCTGCCAAGGCTGGGAAAGGCCAGCAGGAAGGCAGCCGCGAGAGCCAGAGGGGCTCCTGGCAGCCCCCAGCCACTGCTAAGTGCGTGGATGTGGTTACTAAGTAAACGGAGACCCTGCAGCTTGTGTTTCCTCTTTAGCCTTTAATAAATCAGGAAGCCTGACCGAGGCCTGAGCCGCTCGCCTTACAAAAACAAACGTAGAGTGATAAGGAAGGAGGTGTCCTGCCCAGCCGCCGGTGGGATCTCTTTGCTCTGAAGTGTGCCTGCCCCCAAGGTCAGTGAGGACTCTGGACAGAACAGAATCTGTGCCATAACATCCTACAACTCAGTGGTTTCCCAAATTTTCTGTTCAAGGAGATTATGGAACCACAGAGGAAAGGGATTGAAGGTGTATAGTGTGCCTAAGGAGAGTCACCTGGAGAGAAAGCAATTCTCTCGGGCTTTCAGAGAGCAAACTGATCGATCAGTGGCCATGATTCATCCAGACGGCTGACACTGACAGCAGCTCCACAAAGCACTGTACATGGTTCCAAAGTAAATCCTGAGAGGATTTGACTGACCTTAAGAGATAAAAAAAAAACTACATGTTTTATTATACAGGTCTTGCTCTAACTTGCCCTTGACCACCCAGCAGAAAAACTTAAACATGACACATAAAATAAGGGTAGTTTAGTATGCTGAGCTGTAAAAGGCTCAAATTAACAGCTTCCAACATTGCCAGTTTCGCCAGTAACCCACTGCAATTATGGAACATTTGACTATGTATACAACTACCTTCTCTTAGATCAAAGAGAAGAAATCTATTGTACCAATAACCATTAGAAAATTTATCATGTCTACACCCTGTGCCCTGTACAACTATGAGGACAACAATATGCACTGTACCAATATTGTGAATGTTCTATGAACGTGTCACATTGTAACTTCTTATTAAAAGTAACAACAACAGAGCTGGGCGTGGTGGCGCACGCCTGTAATCCCAGCACTCGGGAGGCTGAGGCAGGAGGATCTGTGAGAGTTCGAGACCAGCCTGGGCTACAAAAGTGAGCTCAAGGCCAGCCTGAACTGTACAGCGAGACCCTGTCTCAAAAAAAGACAAAAAAAAAAAAAAAAGTAACAACAACAACAAAAAAATGTGCCTGCCCCTACAGACAGGCCCCAAGATAGAGCAGGGACTCGAGGGCCCTGGAGGGCCCAGGAATGGCTCCAGACCAGGCTGGCTAGGGAGAGGCCGGCTGAGCCCTCTCCGGGGAAGTGAGGCTGTGGTGCAGAGGAGAGCACAGACCCCCCAACTCCGCTGAAATGAGTAAAGGGGCCTCGGGGATGAGGATGGAGGGTAGACACTGGAGAGTCACGTGGGCGGTGAGCAGGAGCAGCATAGGTTCAAGCCTGGCCCTGGCAACTTGGTGACTTAGCAAGGCCCTGTCTCAAAATAAGAGCTGGGCCTGCAGCTCAGTGTGAAGGCCCTAGGTTCAATCCCAGTACTGGAAAACAATCTAGAGAAGATGTAGGACTCGAGCATTGAGGTCCGGAGGGAGAAGGGAGGCCAGGATCCAGGAGGCAGGCAGCTTTGATCTGTGTGAGGTTTCTCTCACAGGACAGGCAGACCCCAGACCCACTGCAGGTATCCCTTCAGACCCAGAAGGTGGGGCCATCAGCCCCCAGAAGCCACCTCAGAGGCAGGGGGAGGGGGGTTACCTGGATGCCTAGCTACACCCTTCTGGGTCCCAGGCGAAGGGAAGTCAACTGGGGAAGGGTGATGGGTTATCTGGCTTCATGTGCGTCCCACAGGGTCCCTGTACTCAAGGGAGGGGGGACAGGAGCCCCTGCTGCACAGCACCTTGGGGGTGGCACCAGTCTCGTGCATGTGCTGAAAGCACCCAAGATCCACTGTGAAGAAATAGGCCGCAGCTCTGTGAGTGCTGCGCCGCTCACTTTGTTTAAGCGTCAGTTTCTGGCCTTCTTAGAATACACAGGGCCTGTATTGACGCCGAAAGGCTCATTCTTTCTATATTGAACTGCACAGCTGCAAGGAGTTGCACAAATGTTACCAACTCATTTGTCATGCAAACAGTGCTTCGGAAAGAAATAAAATACTATTATGTGGTATGTGTGTTAGGCAATCACTATATCAAATCCATGGCATTCTGTGCAAACACAGGCAGAGGGAAGGAAAACAACGCTTGGTGAGAGAAATCGCACCACGAGGGAGCAGCTCAGCCAGGGGCCGGGAAGCTGAGGCTGCGACTCGCCCAGCCCAGCGTCATGGCCGGGTGTGCTGAATGCCCGCAGGTGGAGCAAGGGCCGTGGGCCACACCCTCCTGGAGGAGCAGGACCCCCGGCCCCCCCCCCCCGTTGAGGAAGGGGAGTGACAGAGGAGGGTGCTGCAGGGCTAAAACCACAGGAAGACCCCTGGGCGGAGGGGTCCTGGCAAGAGGGAGGAATGACAGGAGGGCGCGTGTGTGAGGCTAAGGACGTGGAAGGAATAGGATGAGGGGTGGGAAGAGGAAAGAGCTTCTATTTCCATTGCTACCGCCTCCCTCTTCTTGAGAGCTTTCTCGCTAACAGCCTTCCTGTAACCAAATCACCTGCCCCGTGGGAGGCTCCACAAAGCCGAGGCCTCCTGGATTTAGGTTAAGGATAAATAGGGAGGAGCCTGTGCCGGGCACTGTCCTAAGCACCTTACGCAAATTACCTCTTCTAATCCCCAGGGCAGCCTGGTGGGTTCACTGGCAAAGAGGCTAAACATGCTAATTGAGGGCCGGAGGTATAGCTCAGCGGATTTAGCGCTTGCTTAGAGGAAGCGCAGGGGCCAGGGTTCAGTTCCTGGCCCTTCGCGCCGCGCCGACCCCGTTCTAGAGCGCGCTGAGCCGGTGATACTGGGCGTGGTGGTGTGCGTCTGCAATCCCATTCCTTGGGAGGTACAAACAGGAGGATCACTCTGACTCAGCTGTGAGACCCTAAAAAAAAAAAAAAAAAAAGATGGAAACATGCCAATTGGATACGATCTGGGAGTTGAAGAGTCAGGACTAGAAATCAAACTGGCTCCAGAGCCTACGTCCACACCACAGCGAAGGCTGCAAGACTGGGGACATCGGAACACGCCCCGCCCTTATTCCAGCAGCAGGCCGCTTGGGCTCTGGCTGCTCCTTCTCCACCGGGTGCGGAGTCCCCTTGCAGCTGGAAGGCGACCTAGACCTGCTGGTCAGGAAAACAGGCCCAGCCGGCACAGCCCAGATGAGGCCTGGGCCTCCACCATGCCTGGCTGGGTCTCCTCCACCACCCAAATGAAACCGGGTGGCGCATCGGTCCCCGGGCAGAGTGACAAATGATCGCGTCCCCCAATTTTGGTAGCAGCTTTGTGTCTTTACCCATTATGCAATTCATCCACTCAGTCAATATAACTCTATGGAAAGCCCACCACATGCCAGGGACAGCGCTTAGGGTGGAGGATCCAAGGGTGAACACCGCCAGGCCCACCAAACCAGGCGAGGGCAGAGGAGCGGAGCAAGAGGAGAAGACAAGAAATGCCCCCGCCCCCTAAAAAGAAACCCGTGGTAGGACCTTCCCAGTATGGCGGCCCTGAACGCCGAGTCGGCCCTCCTCGCCATGGCCGACCTCCCCAACATGGCGCCAGCCACCGACCTTCCCATCATGGCGCGCAGCCCCGCCCGCCCTGCCGCGGTCGCCGGCGGGAGCAGTTCCGGGTGCGCCGCGCGCCGGGGGCGGCGTCCTGGCCATGGCCGGTTTGTCGGACCTGGAGCTGCGGCGGGAGCTGCAGGCCCTGGGCTTCCAGCCAGGCCCCATCACCGACACCACTCGGGACGTCTACCGCAGCAAGCTGCGCCGCCTGCGGGGCGAGGCCCGACTGCGCGACGAGGAGCGGCTGCGAGAGGAGGCCCGGCCGCGGGCGCCTGAGCGGCCGCGCGAGGAGGCCCGGCTGCGGGAGGAGGCGCCGCTGCGCGCCCGGCCGGCCCCGGCCTCCCTGCGGGCGGAGGCCTGGCCGTCCCAGCCGGCCCCGGGCGCGGCCCACCCGGCCGCGGGCGGCTACGGCGACTTCGGATCCCCAGCGCCCGCCTGGGTCGGGAGCCGCGGCCTCGCCTATGCCGCCCGCCCTGCGCCGCTGCGGCGCCGCGCCTCGTTCCGGGGCAGCTCCGAGGAGGACGAGGATGCGCGGCCGCCCTCCAGGCCCGCTCTGGGCCCGGCCCGCCGCTGGTGGGCCTCGACCCCGGCCCTGGCGCGGCCGCCGCCCGGCCTCGGCCCCGATCCGCGGCCCGGCCCGCGGGCCCCGCGAGCGGTCGCTGCTGCAACGGCGCGGGCCCGGCCAGAGGCGGGGCGGCGGCTGGAGCGCTGTCTTTCTCGGCTGCTGCTCTGGGCCAGCCTGGGGCTGCTGCTCGTCTTCCTGGGCATCCTCTGGGTGAAGATGGGCAAGCCCTCGGCGCCGCAGGAGGCAGAGGACAACAGTACGTCCCCGAGCGGACCGGCGCAGGGAGGGCCGGGAGTCGCGGGCCGGCCTGCCGGCCACCACCCAGTCGCCTCACCTCCTCCTGGCGTCTGCGAGGATTTCTGCCTTCGCTTTCTCCTACTCTGCCTCGCCCTAGCCCTCTGTCTAACGCCCCCTTTCAGCCACGTGCTGGGAGCAGGTGGAATTCTACCCAGACTCTCATTTTCCTCCTGGAGAGAAGGCCAGACGGCACCGGCCCTGGTAGATTCTTCTGATCTGCTCATTCACACTTGAGTGCCCACCTGAAGGCACCCCAGCTTTCAGTGGTCTACAGAGAGGATACCAAACAGGGCCTTCATTTGTCCGATTAGGGTAGCACTGAGCCCAAGGGGAGGCATTGATGTGCTTGTGCCACACCCTGGAGGGCTGTGTCAGGAGAGGGTCTGACTCGGGACTACTCCCAGCAAATCGACTTGCATTATTAGATGCCCCAGTGAGAGGCGTGCAGGATACAGCTGTCACCTGCACAGCTGCAGATGGGTGTGTTTCCCCAAAGAGAAAGTTGCCTCTCTGTTAACTCTGGGCTCTGGTCTAACAGAAAGTAGCACAAAGATTGTTTCATTTAAAATCATATAAAAGTGACACTGGCCCACCAGCTTCCGATATTCTTTGCAAAGCATGAATGCACTTAGTTCTGTTCCCAGCCAAGGCCACCTTTCCATGCTTAGGGTGAGCAGCAGAGATGCGGGGGAAGCTAAATCGTACCTCAGCCATTGTGGTGCGTGGACGGCAGGATATTTGCTAGTCCATGGGGTCACTGACTTAGGCCAACACCCAATGTGTATCTCTGCTGGGAGAGTGCAGTTTGTTCGCTCTGGGAAGAGTTGACCTGTCCGCTATAGAAACTAACTGGAGCTGAGTGTCACAGTCCTGTCCTGGTAACCAAACTAGTACTGCCACATAGTATCATGTTTGTGCTCCCTGCTGAGATGACAGGAGGATAGTTTAGGGCACATAGACCGGGATCTCCCTGGAGTTACCTTTCTGGGATGGCACTGATCTCTGCTTAATGCAGCAACATTGATTACCACTCTGTTGAACTCACAACCTTGCACTTGCCAGGCAGGCACTTGTGCCACGGAGCAATCTCCCCAGCCCCACTTACCACTCTTAAAGCTGTCACACATGTTATCCTGCTCAGCCTCTTGAGTTACACACGGAGGGCCTATCTGACACCACGTCCAGATGAGCATATCCAAGTTCTGCGTAGTTGAGTTGCCAGAGGACCTGTAGCTGCCCCAGCAGGATGCGAACCCAGCCGTAGAGATCCACTGGGGGTGGCAGGGGGAGACCCTTGCATTTTTCTGTCTGATTAGACAACATCTTTCTGATCCCCACCCTGTGTCAGCAATGTTTGGCTTCCCCTGGCCTTTGGGTGATCTCCTCTTCCTCAACCCACACTTTTAACCTTTCTGTTTCTTTTCTTGGTCTCAGTGAAATTATTGCCCGTGGACTGTGAAAGGAAAACAGACGAGGTGAGTGTGAGTTTTTCTTGTTCTTGTTTTTCTTCCTGAGGGTGTTTGCCTCCGTCAGGACATAGGTAGGCTTCACCCCTTCACAAGGAGGGCTCCCATGACGGGCTGCCATCACCTTGCGCCCTTTGATTTTTATGTCAGACTGGCTTGTGGCAGCGAAGGAGCCCTTAAATACAGAGATTGCGCTCCCAGCATCAACCTGGGGCTCTTAGAGCAGCTCCTGTCTCGGCCTCAGCGTCCGGGGCTTTGATCCCCTGCCTGCATTGATCTGGGGAGGAGGCATAGGGGGCTGTGGAAGGACCCCAGCGCCATGGCCTCAGGAGGAGGGGCTGGTACTTTCTCCACATCGCCAGGAGGCCGTGTCCTCAGCTCCACAATCTCTCTGATGTGCGTCAGTGGCTCTGAAAATGCTGTTCTGACTTGACACAGAGGGGGTTTGTTTAAAACACATCTTGGGTGGAATTAGCCCTCTTAGTCTGTGCTTACTGTAGTTTTGTTTTATGAAGCCCTAGTGTTCCCTACAAATAATATTTGGGCAGGGCGGGCAGCCCCATCCAGTTATGAATCACACAGGCCCATCAGTAAGCAGCCAGGATGCGGGTACCGCAGTCGTCTGGGGAGACAGGAGGCAATAAATGTTCAGGCCGTAAATCCTACCAGGAGGAGCTCGCGCCACCGGAGGGCACAGCCTAGCAGTCTAATTATTAAGTGTGCGATGCCAGGGGCTGAGAGATGACACACAGTCACCGGGACACCCGTGCACCAATGGACCTCGCTACCCTGATTAATAGGGGCGCCCTGCTGCACCTTACCAGCTTTGCTTTTCCTTGGTTTCCGGCGCATCCTATTTGGGGTGCACCCTAACGTCATTTATTGCACTCTTCCACTGAATGTCTGTGCTTCTCAGCTGCTTTGCCAAGCCAGATTCATCAGTTTAATCTGCCTTGCATCATAAAAACTGCGGTGGGTGATGAGAGCAGAAACCTAGGTGGCCCCGGGGGAGACGCGAATGCTGGAGACTGAAAAGCAAAAACAGGAAGAAAATACCTCCAGTAACTCCTCCAGTGGTGGGAGCTGCGTTCGCCCTTTCATTAGAAAGGGTTCCGAGTTTCTGTTCCTCAGTCCTTGGTATCTCTAAATGTCAGGCCTTTCCCAGAGACAGGGCCAGCCACACTCAGGGCCCCTCCACTGAGCCTACATCACTACCATCCAGGCCTCTGCTGCAGGTGCACTTGGTGAGCAGGCAGCAAGTGCAAGCCGCGGGCCAGGCCTAGAGAGGCCCTCTTTGTAATGGTGCAGCCTGTATCTGACCATGGGACAGCAGGGCCAAGGCATCTCCCCTCTGACTTCCCGGGGTGTCCCGGGCCTTTAGCGATGGTAGCCCTGGGCAAAGGCAGGTTAGAACGACCTCCGTGACTCCTCTGTGGCTCCTGAGTCTCCTGAGCTGGGTCCAGGCTCACCCAGAATGGAGGTGGGCATCTGAGAATTCCATAAGCGCCCTTTCCCCTCCTGGCTGTTGAGGACTGTACACTGTGTTTCTCATGCAGCCAAGGACGTGCAGACAGGAGTGGGTGTGGTATCCTCCATGCAGTCCCAACCTATGAAAGCCCCAGGCGCCCCCCAGACTGGAGGGGGGGCCCAGCAGTGACTGTCCCTCTAGCCAAGGAAGCCGCCACTGTGTCACCAACCCCTTGCTGGCCTGCATTCCAAAGATGCAAGCCAGAGACCAGGAGCCTCCAGGGAGCCAGCCCTGTGGTGACGCACCTTTGGGTACCTCCAATTCCACTCCGACAATGTCCCAAGCCACTTAACCCACTGTTTGTCTCCTCTTCCTGGGCCTGGTACTCTGCAGAACTGGCCTCTCAGCGCTGTGGCTGGACAGGCAGGAAGGCACAGGCTGGCGCCACTGACCCTTGCCCTTGCCTTGCAGTTCTGCCAGGCCAAGCAGAAGGCAGCCCTGCTGGAACTGTTGCACGAGCTCTACAACTTCCTGGCCATCCAGGCGGGTGAGCAGGCCCTGCCCCCTGTGTCCACAGAGAGTGCCTGCCCCTCCCTCTCACACCTTGGCAAAGCCTTGTGTTGTATAACACACACGGGGCTCTACAAGGGCTGCAGAGAAGGGCTGCAGAGTGCACATGCCTTAGTCCACGCAGATGTCCCCTCTCTGGGACACCTCCAGGGCTTGAGTTGGCACTGGAAGGGGCCAAGGCCTCGGGTCTTTCCAAGGCCTGCGTCTTCCGCCTCAGTAGTCGACTGGGCCAGGGAGAGGCCTGTTGCCCATGCAGGAAGCAGGCATGGCTTTGGTGTCACATCTGGCTGCAGGACCCTGGTCTTCCCAGAGCCTTTCTCCTGTATGACTCGGTGGCCTTGGGTCTGTCTTCTGAAGTGCTGTCCAGGTACTCTCAGCAGCCCCAAAGTGCCCTCTGGAAACCCATCCCCAGATCCCCCCTCACACACACACACACACCTACACATGCAGGGCTCTAAGTAGCACTTGGGACAGTGCTGGTGGGTGTCTAGGACTTGGCTTGGGCTTGCCTCTTTGGTCTCAGGAGTATTCAGGAGCCCCCTGCTCCCCGAAGGTCAGAGGAAGACCTGTGCTTCCGTTGGGCAGCAGAGGTCCGGCTGACTTTTACCAGGCCCTCTGTCCCGTGGCATCCACTGTGATGCCAGGATATCAGAGCTGGCCAAGGACCAGTCTAAGAACATCTTGGAGGGAAGAGGAGCTGGGCATCTGCTCACGTCCCTCTCACTCTGGCTGTGCCTGCTCTGTGGTCTGTCGTGGTCCAAGGACACACAGCGCCCGCATCATGGGAATGCGAAGTTCACACCAAGCCCTCTCTCGTGCACCGAGCTAGAACCAGCACTTCAACAGGAACTCTCGTGCTCCTGGCTTGAACGGCCCTGCTCTACATGGCCCAGGGGGCCAGCTCTCCTCCATCCTGCCCTCTGTGTGGTCCGGGCTTATCTCTGGCAGCTGCCCTCTGACCAGCCTGGCAGGAGCGTCTGCAATGGCATAGGTCTACCCGGACAGGCCAAAGGGAAGTGTGGCCTCTCGGCTGGCCACATCCTGAGCTGCTCGCCTGGGAGCCTCAGGAAAGTATCCCAGCCTGGGTAAGGGCGCCTGTGTCACCCATGCCCTGCAGCCCAAGTGGGACCACTTATAGGCATGTGCAGGACAGGGACAGGTAGGAGTGATAGGCAGGGACAGGAAGTAGTGGGTGCACAGAGGGGGTGCTTTTGGGAAGCACAGATGGGGTACAGGGCGAGCATGGACACCAGGCCAGCAGCCCTTGCTCCAGCTGGTGAGGGCGGTGGGAGCCACGTGCCAGGAAGGCAGATTTGCAACACCATTGACAGAGAATCATTTTAGGGCTTTATTGACAAAGCGTGTGGATCGGAAAGAGGATAGGAAGAGTTCAATGAGGAGGCCATCAAGGCAGTCAGGCAGGCCTAGTCCAGCTTGGGGCCAGGAGTAGGCAGAAGCTGTCATGGTCTGAGGACACAGGGTCAAGGTCAGCTGAAGTCAGGCTGGAGCATAGCCCCAGCTCACTGTGAAGAGAGCAGACTACACTATTGCCTTGACCCCTCCCACTCTGGCCCGCAGGGCCAGCCAGGCACCAAAGCCCCAGGCCAGGGTAGGGCAGGGGCGTCAGGCATGAGGCAGCATGAGGGTCCTGAGACACCAGGCCCTGCCCCACGCCACTGTCAGGCCCAACTGCCCTTGGGATATAACACTGGCAGCAGACGGCCATTGGAGGAGGCCATGACAGTGCTGGCCAGCCACAGAGTCCAACCAGTTGGCCGCACGGAGGCTCCTGCAGCCCTAGTGGCACCAGGTGGAATGCAGCCTTCCAAGGTACCCCAAGGGAGCTGCTGCCCGGGCCCTGCCCAGCCCAGCCCCCTCCCTGTGTCCACAGGGCTGTGGTGTGTCTCTCTGCCCAGGACCGCTCCACTGGGCCCGGCCATCCCGGCTGCCAGCCCAGGTCATGATCAACAGCTGGGGGTGCCCACAGCCTGCCTCCCTGCCTTGCTTTTTTACCAGGTTGTGTTTATTTATAGTGCCATTCTGGCACCTTCCAAACCTGTCTGATCCTTTTAGGGATCAATTGCAAACAGACCTTGGTATTGGGCAGCTTTTTAGTCATTTAATGCAAATTGCCACACTGCTTTGCAGGTCAGGTTTTAATGATCTGGAATCGATCCAAGCTAAGTGGCTTTTGATCTTGCTGCAGAGTGAAGATACCCCACAGAAGGCGGGAGCCGCCAGCCACACGCGCCCGATTAGAGCTGATGGCTTGATTCCTGCCGCATTTTGGTCCCTTTCAGAGGAATTCTTTTTCACCTCTTCTCTGTTTGAGTGTGTCTTTTTTCTCCTAGGTAATTTTGAGTGTGGAAATCCAGAGAAGCTAAAAAGCAAATGCATTCCTGTTCTGGAAGCCCAGGAGTACCTAGCAGTGAGTAGGCTGTGCAGCCTCCGATCCAGGGCCTGGGGTTTGTTACTGATCCTCAGGCCCTGTGGGTTTTCCTTTCTGTCTTGCATTTGCTTTGTGGCTTTTAGCGGCTCTTTTTCTTAGCTTAGTGGAGTGTTAGGCTACCTAAGACGAGCCAGCTGTGGCAGGTGCTGTGCCCCAGAGCCGGCTGCTGCTTCCTGCCCTGCTGCCTGTCACAGCACACGATGGCTGCAGGCAACCCTCCCCCTTTGTTCCGTGGGGGGGGTTACTGGGGATGGGAGCCAGGGCTTTTGGACTGAGACATGCACACCCCTTTATTTTCATTTTTTTAAGGCAGCATCTAAGTCACTAAGTTGCCCAGGCTGGGCTTGAACTCAAGACCCTCCTGTCTCAGGTTGTTGGATGGAATACAGGGTGCACCTGTGCATCTAGCTCAGGCCCCCTTCTTAAGGGGCCCTGTTGTACACCCCCCCCCACACACACACACACACTCTTCAGTGCTGTCAGGGTGCAGGGAACCTGCTCATTTTCTCTTACAGTTCCATTCCACGTGGCCTCTGGATGGCAGAGTTTGGGCTCTTGCGGGCCAGCAGGGATCTCTGGGCTATCTAGTTCCATCTGCATTGCACAGATGAGGAGACTGAGACTGGAGAGGGTCAGGGGTGTGTAGAAGGACACTTGGTCCAGAGAAGTCTTCAGCCCCACTCCATGCCTCCCCTGGCCCTCCCACCCCGCCCCCACTCTCCTGCACTGCCCCTCAGGGCTACAGATTTCCTCCCTGCCGGTTTGTGTGCCAGGGGGCCGGGGATGGGGGGGTAGGGGGATGGCATGTGAGGCCCCGGGAAAGGGCTCCTTAATCCAGCCGCAGCCGAGGTTTCGGTGATTCTGGCTACTCTGACCAGGTGCAGAATGGGCTCCCCCTCCCCCAACAGAATGTGACCGGCAGCTCCTCCTCCAAGTTCGAAGCCGCGCTGACCTGGATCCTGAGCAGCAACAAGGATGTGGGCATCTGGTGAGTGTGCGGGCGTCACAACTGTGAGGCTGAGGGACGGCTTGATGCCAGTGGCTCCAGCTGCACCCGCTCTGTCCCCACTGACCCTGAGGTTAGAGCTGCAGAAGGCAGTTGCTTTGGCAGGTGCAGAGCTGTGCAGTTTCAGGAAATACCTGATCTAGGTGTTGGGGGACTGGCCTGGCACCCGACTACTCCCGCTTCAGATCCCCGTCCACCCTCCTCGCTCTCCACCCCAGGTGGTTCCAGGGAAGGCGGCATTCTGCATTTCCTCTCTGCAGTGCTTGTCTTCGTTTGTAGATGAAGTGATTCTGCTCGATGCTTTTGCTCAGTATGGAAATTGCTTTGGAAATACTGGATTTGATTCTGACCAGGCAGCTTCCGCCTCGTTTCTATGATGGGCAAGCACTGTTAGCAGAGATAGCAAACCCTTTCAGAAGGCTGAAAGGCCCACGCTGCTCCCCGTGTGGAAGAGCAGGCATCTCCTGGCCCCTGCCTGCGCCCCGGCATTTGTCAGGATCTCCGTTCAGCCCCAGTGCCTGGTATTAAAAGACACTCTAGGGTTTTGTTCGTTTCCTCACTAATCCACCCAAATTACTAATTCCGTGAGCCGCACATCCAACAGAAGCCCCACAGGCAGCGTGGCCTAAAGCTTGCTAACTGGATGCATAGCATGATTAAAACTCGCCAGCTTACAAAGCAGCAGCCCTGAGCGGCAGAGTGCACTCCTGGGTTAGAAAAGGCGGAGGAGAAGACGGATTTCCCCCTCCATGGTGCCTGAGGAAGCGCTAATGTAGGAATGCTGATACTCGCCTTCACACACTGGGGAGGGCAACTGGGAGGACACTGAGCTCTTCCGATGGCCACTGTGGAAGCCGGGCGCAGCCATGCCAGACCACGACACTGAGCTCCAGCTCTGGAAAGAGGCTCAGGTGCCCCAGCGCCCAGCAGCCCCGCTGCCCCAGTCTGGGAGCTGAGTAGTTTCCGTTCACCCATGCCTTACGATGCCCTATGATCTTTATAGTTAAACAGCTCATAAGGCTGCCCATCACGGAGCAAAAGTGCAGCCTCCCAGATTCTGTCTTTCCTTCTTGCCGTGTGTCACAAAGCCAGGGATTCAGTAAACATTTCCATTTCTCTGTGCTGGGAGGTGGGAATCCAATTTACAGTTTAATCTTCTGCACGCTGAGAGCGGCTGTCAAAGACCCGACAGAGGGGACGTCACTTTAACGGTAGGGGTTCAAGCTGGCTGCCGTCTGTAAAGCTTTATTCTTTCTAAATAGCCAATGTGGGAAATTTATGGAGAGAGCACAGGCGAGATACCAGCCTGTTCTGTAAGCAAGTTGGGGCCCGGGTCCTTCTGCTCCTCCCACCTCCTGGATGGATGGGGTTTAGGCCTCAGCTACTCGGAGCTTTCAGGTGCCATTAGAGCCCTGTGTCCTGTCACAGGTTGAAAGGGGAAGACCCATCCGAGCTGGTGACATCTGTGGACAAGGTGGTTTGTCTGGAGTCTGCGCGCCCTCGCATGGGCGTCGGCTGCCGGCTGAGCCGCGCCCTGCTCACCGCTGTTACCCACCTTCTC
This sequence comes from Myocastor coypus, assembly GCA_004027025.1. Lineage (NCBI taxonomy): Eukaryota > Metazoa > Chordata > Mammalia > Rodentia > Myocastoridae > Myocastor > Myocastor coypus. The sequence continues at coordinate 36,948 of PVJA010004161.1, read as the reverse complement.
ATCTTCTTCTGGTGTAAGTCCCACCTTGCCCCGCTCTGGCTTTGGACCTGGCTTGTGCCTGGGGAGCCCCCTCAGGCCCTCGGAGGCATGAGCAATGCGCTACAGGAGTTCCCCACGAAGGGGTCATCTCCGGCCCTTGAACCCGAGGTCTTGTCATGAAATAGGAGATGAGTAAGTGAGCCTGTGCCCTCAGCTGTCTCTGCCTCGGGAGATTGGTGGCAGGAGCACCAGGATAACCAGAAATGTCCTTGCAGCAGCCGGGGACTGTCAGTCTCCCTGAGCGGCATCTGGACTGGGCAGGGGCTGGGAGCCCCCTGCTGAGCAGGCCGGGCAGGAGGCGCAGCAGGAGCCTGGCCTGATTCCTTCCCGAGTCAACATCTCCTAGGGAGCTGCAGACACCCGGCAAGCACAGGAAGTGCTTGGGGTGCTGGGCTGGAAGGGAGAGGGGATCTTACCTGCTGGTGTCTCGAGCCTTTGAACAGAGACCTCAGGGTGCCTCTGAAGGCGAGGCTGCATCACAACCCAGGCCCCGATCCGGCCAGTGCCGCGCGCACCGCCCTCCCCACCCAGCAGGCTGGAAATCATTACCGGCAGCAGCATCTTAGAATACAAAGGCCTGGCATATATATATATGTATGAAACGTGGCATTCAAGGGAGGAGATGAAAGCCTGCCGCGAGGTGGAGAGGGACAGAGCTCTGTACACAGGGGACGCCTCTAGTGACAGTGGCAGGAGGAGGAGGATCGCTTCATAGCCTGCCCTTCCTCCTGTGCCTGTGTCCTTGTTTTCCTGCATGCTTGCCCTGTTGCTGACACACAGTAGGTACTCGGACCGTGCTTGGCAGCCCCCTCGGCTTCTGCAGACACCAGGGTCTGACAGGGCTTGTTCCCTCCAGGCCTGGCCTTCCTGTGGGGACTCCTGATCCTCCTGAAGTACCGATGGCGGAAGCTGGAGGAGGAGGAGCAGGCCATGTATGAGATGGTGAAGAAGATCATAGGTGCGTGGTCCCCGGGCCTAGGGGCCGCCTGCGCCTGCAGCGGCCTTGCCTGAAGCATGCTCTCCCTGCAGACGTGGTCCAGGACCACTACGTGGACTGGGAGCAGGACATGGAGCGCTACCCGTACGTGGGCATCCTGCACGTGCGTGACTCTCTCATCCCGCCACAGAGCCGGTGAGTCCCCACCCTGGGCTGGCGGGACCCTTGAGAGGACATGGAAGAGCTTGGCTCCTGCTGTCTGCAGCGCGAACAGGGCGCCCCTGCAGCAGCTGTAGTTGGGAGGGCCCAGGAATAGACCAGAGAAGCCCGGGCCCGGGCACAGCCAGCCAGAGTCTGGGCCTTCTCTGTGTGAGCCTCCCTGCCTGCTCAGGGAGCCCATGGGCAGGCTGGTCTCATGCTCATGGGGTGGTGGCCAGCAGCAGGTAGGATAGTGTCTGGCTGGCCACGGCCGGCAGGGCAGGAGAGGGCTCTGTTCACTTTTCCCAGCATGAGCAGACCTTCCCTGTCGCTCCGAGGCCTGGTCCCAGGGACTTGTTAGCCAGAACCCATTTTTTGTCTGTCTGCAAATCTGTTTCCAGTAAAGTGGGAAAGGATTTTAGACTCATAGCAGACCGAGTCCGCAAACGTGGTTCCTAAGCACACGTGTGCATGTGTGTGCCTGAGAGCGGACCCTGACAGCAGCCCACTGGTCAATTTCCAGGGCTGGTGGGGTGGGGCGCAGAGGCCCAGGGGTAGCCAGCAGGGCCCTTGGTGGTCCTGCCTTTGATCTCTGCACACTGTCATTATGCGGCTGTGGGAGCCCTGCATCCAGCTCGCTTCTCGCCGTGGCTGGCAGAGACAAGATCAGCAAGTGCCTGCTTTCCAGGAAGAAAACTGAGGAAAGGAGCCCCAAAATGTTCGTGGCACTTCTGTATGCTGCCACCAGCAGGTCTCTGTGGACGTCATCCCTTTATGTGCTCCCAGGAGGACCGTGAAGGTCCCCGTGCACAGGAAGGTGCTCAGTGGCTTCCTGCCACCCACAGCCCGCCCAGCCAGGCAGGCCGCAAGGATGGCAGCCTGCAGGGCAGGCTCTCGGTGCTGGTGTCTCTGTCACCCCAACTTGGCTGCGGGCGGGAGCAGCACGTGAAGATTCCGGAGACGGAGGCCGTGGAGTCACTCCTCTGCCTACAGGCCGGCTGACACAAGGGACAGCAGCAGTGATCTAAGTGGCACTGAGTATGGCAAGGTTTTACTGCCAGGCCACAGCATTAAGGAACCTGTAAAAACTCAGAGACGACCGGCATGTGCTCGGGTAGCGCCGCCAAGGAGACGCTCAGCTGGGGCGGCGAGGGCCGGTAGCGGACTGCATTGTTCACGGGGGGCAGCCCATGTTGTAGGCCAGTCCCGACCCTGGCCAGGAGCCGTTGTGTGACTGCGGCCACATGTTCAGCCCCTCAGAGGCCTGTCCTCATCAGAGGGAGATGCAGGCACAGCCGCCTCTTCTGTGCCTGTGGGTACCAGGCATTTGAACTGGAGAGACAGCTGTGCCCTAGGCGAGCATCTGTTCTGAAGAGGCAGGCGCCAGACAGTCGTAAGGGAGAGGTGTGGCCCTGGGTCGTGACGGTCCTGAGGGATGGGGACAGGATGCCAAGGAGGCATCAGCACCCAGCCCAGGGCACTCAGCCCCTTGCGCAAGGCTGTGAGGTGCACAGCACGCACCGCTGCCCTGGCCCTCACCTTAGCGGTGCAGAGTGTGTGCTGCCACTGGTCACCCATGCTCCCTGCAGCCCTGGGCCCGGCCCACACCCACTGGCTCTGTCCACTCGGCCCGCCAGGCTTTCCACAGGGAAGGGCCCATCAGCTTTGTGTGGGAGGCCGAGGGAGAGGCGCTCCTAGAGCAGGGTCAGCACTGAGGGCTGCAGCTGTCCCTCAGGCTCTTCACGTGCTGGTGGGCCCTGGCCGAGGTCAGTGCCGCCTCCTTGACACCCAGCATGCGGTAGACGTTCTCGGAGCTCAGGCCCCAAGGAGGTATGGTTTCACCCCAAGGCAGGAAGCCCCCCGCACCCTCCCCAGCCACTTCCATTTGCCCTTGCAGTGGCTGCTGGTCCCATACACACTGTTGCCTCTTCTGGCGTCAGGGCAGTGGTCTGCCCACTCGGAGGGAGGGCTTTCCAGCTCTCTGCCCCTGGATGGGGCCCATCCCATGGCTTTGCTTCCTAAGCCTGGGTTTCCAGTCGGGTGCTTTGCCCGTCCCCAGCCCGCTAAGGGCTGCAGCTGGGCCCGCAGCCCCGTGGTTGCGCCGTAATTGGCCCACAGGAGGCCTTGGGAGCCAGTCAGCAGAGCAGGAAGAGTCCCCTGCGTGGGCTGCTGCAGATCGGGGCTCAGCCGGAAGCAGCAGACCCAGCGCAGCAGCCCACGTTCGCTGTTCAGCCCTCTCTGCTCTGGTGAGAGCCTGCGCAGAGGAGCTTGAGGACGAGTCAGTGCCTGGCCGCTCTCCCCAGCCCCTGCCGAGCCCCACTCTTGTTGCAGGAGGCGCATGAAGCGGGTGTGGGACCGCGCTGTGGAGTTCCTGGCCTCCAACGAGTCCCGGATCCAGACTGAGTCGCACCGAGTGGCTGGGGAAGACATGCTCGTATGGAGATGGACTAAGCCCTCCTCCTTCTCTGACTCGGAGCGATAGGCCCGGTGCAGGGCCTGTTCCACATCGGCCGCCTGGGCCAGGGTGGCCGGGCCGCGGTGCTGCATTCACGCTTGCCTTGTCTACCGCCCTCTGTCTGGCTGTGAGGGGAGCGGCTTCCTCGGGCGGGGGAGCTGGTGGGCAGCCTGCCCTGTGCCTGCTTTGCTGGCAGAAGAGGGGCAAAGGGTTCGTGCTCAGGGCAGCAGCTATGGGGCCTGCACAGCCAGCGCGAGGCTGGGGCCACCTGTGGGCTACAACTGCTCAGCCTGGGAGGTGGGTCAGGGAGAGCGGGTTGGGGCGGCAGGGACGGGACTGACTTGGTCCATGTGCCTTTGGGGGTACCTGGGAGCTCAAGGGCAGGGGAGAGAGCCTGACCTCGGCTGGGTGGGCGCTTCCGTCCTTAGGACGATGCTAAGAGCTAGAGCAGATGACTGGAGGGGAACTGTCAGGAAGCCCCGCGGGCCCCGGGCTCGCCACCGAGGGCCACCAGGGGCACGCCCCACAGAAGCTGCAGTTCAAGACCAGACCTGCGGCCAGACACTGATCAGAGGAGAATGAATGCGGATTCCGGGGCACAGGGTGGAGTGCCTGCTGCTTCCTGGAGCAAAGCCACTCGTTTTACTGTGATGCGTCCCCCACCGGCCCTGCAGCTCCGGTGGGACAGACGGTGCGGCAGCTGCACACTGCCCCCAGCCGGCCGCCGTGCGGCTCTGACCTGGGGCTGGGGAAGGAGCGACTCCGACTGCCCCTTTCTGGGCTTAGTGGTGTTTTTTGTCTCCTTAATAAAGCGCCAGTGTCCCCCATCTGAGCAGCGCTCTCATTTCCTCTCTGTCTGGGCCGACGGTGGCTGTGGGCTGGAGTCTGCGCGCTAGCCCAGTCCTTATAACCAGCTCAGCCAGGGTGAAACGCTGGGCCAGGCTTCCTGTCAGGATTGCAACTGTGGATAAATAAACTATTAAAAATGGATGCATCTTGCCCATGGCGCTCACTGTCTCCCAGGGCAGTGTGAGGTGTGTGGGGGCCACCGCGGGCCCCCGCATGCTGTGAAAACAGACCACCTGTCCTTTGTGGCTGGGGCAGGGTCCCCATGGGAGCCTTTTACCTGCTGCCCTTTGCCTTGTCTGTACCCAGCTCCTCCTGGAGGGGAGATGGGAAGAGCAGTGAGTTGGTGGGGCTTCCCAGCATCTCGTGGCATGGGGTCCCCAGGGAAGCTGTGGGTGTCTGAGCTCTGCGCCAGGATGCAGGTGGGCTCTGGCAGGCTCCCAGGGCCGGGCACCCTGAGGGGGGCACGTCTTCTAGACTGTGCTTCTGGGCTCTGGCAGGTCCTGCAGCCCACCTGTGGGTGCCCCTGAGCGTACAGCCCCTACTCTGCTCACGTTCCCTGGAGGCTAGGTAGGGAAGTGGCCATGGCCTGGAACATGACTCAGGTAAGGCTTCTGCCTCCCTCCTGGGTTCTCGGTGTAGACCTGGCCTCGCCTGGCCTGTCCACTGAGGGTGGGGTGGGGTGCCAGCATGGGGCACCGTGGAGCCAGCAGACAGCTTAGAGGAACAGCTGCCACAGCCCCCAGGGTCACCCAGAGCCCTGGAGATTGCTGCTCGGTCTGCACCGTGCTTGTGTCTGTGCAGCTGTCAGCCGGGGGATGCTGGAGCACCTCGGCACCTCTGCCCAAAGCCCCCCTAGCGCTCCCCGGCCACAGTCCTGTCTTTCCTCCTGACAAACAGGCCTCGTGGGCCGCATGGGCACCAATAAAGCAGGGCTATGGCGTGAGGAGAGAGGCGCGGCCCACAAATCTCAGCTGTGGACGTCCACCCCAGAACTCCAGGCCACCTCCCCGAGGAGGCCAGGAAGAAGGCAGACACAGCCACTGTCACTCCCTGATGATGAGAGCTGCAGCAGCTGTTCCCCCTTAATTAATGCACCGCTGACTTTGAGCCTCAAAAACTCCCTCTGCTGACGCATCCGTGTGGACTCGGCTCTATTATTCTGGTACTATCCCCCAAAAAGAAGCCATGGGGGTGGTTGGGACACCCAGCTGCTCCACTCAGCCCTCCCCAGGGCAGCCAGCTCCCCACCTCCATCCCTGAGAACACTCAGTGAGGATCCTGGAGGGAGGGCACCACCGTGCACCAGGGCCACCTGAGCAGAGGGCACTGTGGGTACCTTGCCACCAGCCCCTCCCTACCCCCATCACAGCTCCTGGGCTGGGGGAGCCTCAGGGCTCAGCTCCTCAGGACTGGCTCTGCTTTTGGTGGCCGGGACTTTGGGCATCGTCCTATCCCTGGAGCAGAGTGGCCAAGAAAACAGATTCATCAGCAGGTGACCTCAGTACTTGCTGTCACCGCACTGCATGCCCCAGCCCTCTATGGGCTCATGCCCTCTCCTTCAGATCTGCTACTGTCACCTGCCCAGACCGAGGTGACACCCACGTGCCCACCCCACATCCTCCAGGCTTGGCCTCCTCCCTCCTCGAGGACACACATTTAGTGCTGTCCCCAGCCTTTGCACCCCAGGGCATGGACTCTGTCGGATCCTGTCTCTGCCCAGCGCCTGGTTCTCAGGCAATGCCTAGCACACAGCAGGCACTACGTGAATAATGAAAGAATGGATGGAAACTCGCATCTTGGGAGGAGAACCAGGCCCGGAGGCCCTAAGGCTTCAGTTCCTGTTTTTCTGTCCACACTTGCTCTAGCTTCATTTTTCCATTTTTAATCTGAGTGGCCTGGGTGGCACGCCCACCTTCTGACCTGCCAAGGGCCCCATCATGCCCACTGCCGGCTGTGGACAGCTCCACACTGGCCACAGAGGTGCAGGCTGGCCCATGTGAGATGCAGGCGCAGTATGGAACCCGCTCAGTTCCACATCCAGTGCCCCAAGTACTGGAAAAAGCCACAGAGAAGTTCAGGGCATGACCTACCCCTGACAGACAGGCCCAGGCCCTGGGAAGACAGTGTCAGGCGGCCTCCATGATACACAGTCTCACCAGCCCTGGCGACTGAGACTTGGAGCAGATTGTACTGGATTCCAAGAAGAGTGCAGGATGTTTCTCCCCGCCCGTGGTGCAGTCCGGCCCAGGGCCAAGGGCCTCCATGGCACCCAGGATCACTTGGCACTGCAGAATACGACACAACTCCAGCTTCTCTGCAAACCATGCAACTGCTGCCCACCCAGGGCAGTTCAGGTGCCTGGGCCTGGCCGATGGGCAAGCCTGGCCTGCAGAAGGCTCGGGCATGGGCTAGAGCCACCCACGGGGACTGAGGAACGCGGGCAGAAGAGGTGCCACTGTGAGCACAACCCCTCTTCGAAGCGGCTCCTGTTTCAGAAAGAGACAGGGGAAAGTACAGTAATTTTCTTCAATGAAAACAGGCAACAGAATTCCCTTTGCCTCGTTCCCCTTGCAATTAAGCCCTTCTCTGCAAATGAAATGATTTGGTTTTCATGGGGACTAATTTAAGCGCACTGGAAGGACCGCTGAACCTTTTGATTGCAAACACCAGCGTGCAAAACAGATTCCGGCAGTGGTGCCAGGCCAGTGAGGAGGCCCTGGCCAGAGAGATGGGCTTGGCAGGGAGTGGGTTCATCCCTGCACAATCCCAGACCCAGGCTCCGGAACCAGGCCCTGGATCTGTGAGGCAGCCTCGGCGGCCTCTGACGCGCTGGCAACGGCGACAGGTAGAAGGTGCACTAAATTTTCTTCCCTGAGCCTTGAGTCTGCCTGGTCCCCTGACCATGCTGACCTGGATTCCAAGAAGAGTGCGGGACGTTTCTCCCCGCCCGTGGTGCAGTCCGGCCCAGGGCCAAGGGCCTCCGTGGCACCCAGGGTCACTTGGCGCTGCAGGATATGACACGACTCCAGCTTCTCTGCCAACCATGCAAGTGCTGCCCACCCAGGGCAGTTCAGGTGCCTGGGCCTGGCCGATGGGTCACTTGGCACTGTGGCCCTAAGGACATGGCCGATCCTCACCTGAGGCCTTGAGGAGCTTTGCTGCTTCTATTTCCACCCTCTTGAGCCCTAAGCCACCACAGAGTCGGCGCCGTATGGGATGGACCTGTGGGGAAAGGCGGCTGGCCAGGCCCCCAGCACTTCCAAGCGGCCCAGGTGACACAGCAAATGTATGACTGAAGCCACCTGTAACAGCTCAATCTGTGCAGACAGATAGGCCTCAGGTCAAGCACTGCCTGGCTGGTAGATTTGGTAAATAAATGGGAGTTCTGTCATGATTACAACTTTAATTGGCAACAGTTTAAAGTTCACAAGAAGATACAAAGAGGGTACCAGGAGTTCTCAGGTAAAACTCACTGTTCCTTCCACCACACCAACCATCAAAGAACAGTAGCCATGGCCCTCCACTATCCCTTGGCATGGGCCTCAACAAGGGCCACAAGGTGACTAAGAATGGGAGCAGACCGAGGCACACCAACCACACCGAGTTTGTGTGGGACCTGATCCAGGAGGTGTGCGGCTTCACCCGCTACGAGCAGTGCACCATGGAGCGGTTCAAGGTCTCCAAGGACAAATGCGCCCTCAAGTTCATCAAGAGAAGGGTGGGATGCACATGCTCCCCGAGAAGAAGTGTGAGGAGCTGAGCAACTTGCTGGCTACCGTAAGGAAGGCAGCGACCAAGTAGGACTGAGCCCCTCTGGAATAAAGCTTTGCAGAAAGTTAAAAACAACAACAAAAACCCAACTCACTATTTCCCTCACTGGTGACATCCTACAGGGCCCCCACAGGGTGCCACATCCAGGAAATGAACCTGGACACGATACTCAGGCAGAAGCCTCAACCAGGTGTCATCAACTTTATCTGCACGTGTGTGGGATGCACGGGGTGCTGGAGGGTTGTGGGGGTTCTGTGAAACTCTGCCACAGAAGCCGCTGGGGTCTGTCTCTTCCTAAGGGTAACTGCATGGCCCAGAGTCCCCCCTAGAATGCAGACTCCTCAACAGTCTCCGGCGGAAAGCCGTAGGACAGCACTGACCAAGGGGCCTGGACAGCACACGGAAGCCGGTCACTGTGGGACGGGGGCTGGCCTGGGAGCCACCCTGTGCAAAGACAGTGCATGGGCCACGTTCTCCTGGGGATGGAGAGGCAGAGGAGGGAAGGGAGGGTCCGGCCACGGCCTTGGTAGGGCCACCTCTACCCCGCAGCGTGGAGAGCTCCAGAGCCTGGGTTCACACCGTGGTTGCTGGGTTCCAAACACAAGCACGCAGACCCCAGGGTCTGGAGGACAGTCCTCAGGTGGCCAAGACACTCAGCATGTGGGCAGTGGCCAAGGCCTTCTGCTACAGTGCTGCACAAGAGCAGACTCCCTGTGCCCTATGACGCCAGCCATCAGCTGTCACGCTTAGCCGACGACACGTGAACCCCAAGTGGCAGACGGTGCTTCTGGGCGGCATCATTGAGGGCGCACTGCGGTCTCTTTCCTGGGCCAGGCTGCGACACTGGCACCGGGCTGCCTACCTGCCCTGGGTCTCCCACCTCTCCCGCCCGGCGCCCACAGTGTCACCCGTCATGGTGAACCAGGTCCCTTTGTCACTGCAGCATCTGCTGGCCCTCACTGACTCTGCAGGTGGTGAGGGGGGTCTGTCCCAAGGGAAGGACGGAGACGCACGCCCACGCACGCACACACATACACACACACCTCACATACACCCACATCAGGGAAGGCAGGGCGCGGGCCTAAGTCCCTGTCACCCACATCTGGTACCCAGGGCCAGGCCCCTCTACGGGAGTCCTGCAGGCCCACCAAGGGCCAGGACTGGCTCTGCCCAGCCTTGTGCTGGCTTCCGGGCAGGGTGTGGAGAGTGCTGCCGTGACAGCCGCCTAGCCAGATGTCCCCATCCTGCTCCCCTGGGCGTGATCACCGCCAAGACAAGGAAGGATCAGAGAAGTCGTGCCCAGCAGGAGCGTGGGCAAGGGGGTCCCCCTGGGCAGCAGCCTCAGCCACTTCAGAGATGACCCCTGGGTGTCCCACCTGCTGAGTCCAAGGGAGGCCTGGAGTTCCAGCAGAGCGGCAGCTGGCAGCCCAACCCCAGGCGTGACAGTGGACATAAGCCAGCAGAGTGCAGCCAGGGCTGAGGGGTGCTGACAGCAGACTTGGGGGGAGGTGGTGGGTGTCCCCAGCGTGTTCTGTGCCCCGCAGCGACACTTGTACGCAGCTGTGGGATGTAGGTGGCCAGGACGGGTGGGAGGACAGTGTGCACGCCTGGGCCCCAACAGTGGAGGCCGAGGGGCTTCCTCTGTGACATGCATCCTCTGTGAGCTTTATCAGATCTGCAGATGCCACACAGCTGGGGGGACCACACCGAATATGCCAGACAACAGAGCCAGGGTCCAAAGAGAAGCCGAGAGGAAGCGTGGTGGGGTGGAGCTAGGGAGGTGAGCTGAACAGAGGCAAACGTGTTTATTTCATCTCATGCATTGTTGTCCAGAGGGGCAGCTAGGAGCAAGGGCCCTGGGGAGACCCCGCCGACCCTGGCACCCCTGAAACATCACTCACCTGGAGAGGCGCTGGCTGTCCTCCCTCCCATGTGCGGACCCCAGGGCCCTGCCAGGTCCCAAGAGGGGCTCCGGTCATTGCCCAAAGCCCAGTCAGCAAGGGGGACAGCTGGACCTGTCCCCAGCCCGTTCGCACACGGCACAAGCCAGGACATTACCCTCTCCCAGTCAGATGGGAGGGACCTCTGCTGTCCCCAGGGCCTTCCTGAGAGGGCTTATCTGGAAGCAGTGACAGGGGCAGGAGGCGTGTGTGCCTGGGTTGGCGGAGCTGACGGCGGAAACTGTGTGGGGATGTGGTGGAGGCATGAGGGCCGCTGTACAACCCGCAGAGGCGCTGGATCTGAACCCCAGGTCCTGGGACTGCACCTTCCAGCCAGGCGCCCTTAGGTGACAGGCTCCTCTGTCCTCCCGCTCCCACTCTGGAATGGGGGTGTCCCAGGCACCCTAGGGTCTGGAAAGGGCTAAGTAAGGGACATACTGCCTGTGTCCCCATGGTACGCTGTGACTGCAGAGTGTTGGGCTAAAGCCAGAGAGAAAGCCACTCCTGAGACCTCAGCTGATTACAAAGACTTTTTCTTATTCTTTTTTGAGACGGGATTTGGCTATGCTGGTCCCGATCTCCTGATCTCAAGCACTCCTCCCCTCTCAGCCTCCCAAGGACCTGGGACCACAGCCTGGCCTGCAGAGAGCATGGCTGGAGGCAGAGCGTCCCACAGGGAGGCTGCGCCCACCTCCAGCAGCCAACCTGCTGGGCTGGCTCCTCCACGGGGCACCCGGAGTCCTGGCAGTGGGCAGTTGGGCTCGAAGGCTCGGGGGCCGAGTCAGAGTGCACAGCGGAACCTCAGCCCAGGTTCCAGGGAACCCTTAGCCCAAGACTCCAGAAAGCCCTGGAGGGAGGTGCTCAGCATGGAGCCGGCTGAAGTAGAGGCACCTCCAGCCCTGGGGAGGAGGAAGAGGGGAGCCCCTCTCCCCCCTGCAGCCTGCTCTATAGCTGCACCCTGGGCAGGCTTCTGGAGCACCCCAGGGTTGAGGAAGGATGAAGGATGCACCCCTTTCTTCAGCCCTGCCAGACAGCCGGGATCTCAGAGCCAGGACTGGGCTCAGCCCAGAGAAGAGCTGACCCGGCTCACAGTGGCCAGCCCCAGCGGCCAGCCCCACCTTCACACCGAGCTGCATCCCAGCCCTTCCAAATTTCAGTCATGTTCATATCTTTGAGATAGGGTCTTGATGAATTAGTAAGTTGCTCAGGCTGGGCTTGAGCCTGTGACCCTCCCGCCTCAGCCTCCCAGAGTACTGGGGTAACAGGGATGTACCTCCACACCTGGGACCCCTGCACAAAATTTGAAGTCACACAGTTCCTTGTGACTCGTGGAGCGCATGTGCTGCCCACTGCTCCCGGCCTGCTGTCACTGCCCCGCTTGCCGTCCTCATACTACAGGACACGCCTGTACCAGGCCTGGGCCGCCTGCCCGGCTTGGCTCTGGCCACCGACTTCCCAGCGAGGAGGGGAGACCTTAGCTCCCCGCAGCACTTAATAGCCCCTCGCCCCCCCCCACCTGCCTCTCTGCCTCTCCCACAGCTTTCATTAAGTCGGCACCCTGTAGTGACATCACTGTCACAACAGGTGAACACGACTCTAGCCAACTAGCGCCGCGTGCTGGGCCTGCATTTCCCTTCACAAACTTCTGTGTCCCAAAGGTAATTAACCTGCCCCTCGGTGGTCACTGCTTATTCTCTGAGAGGTCCATGAACTGTCATCAGTCTCTCCCTGAACTCTCTGACAAGACTTTCAGCCTCCTCCTGGTGGGCGCAGCCCTCGGGTAAGCCGACCACACTGCCCTCATCCCGGCCACATCCTGGCCCACAGAGCCCGCCTCCAACGCTGCCTCCCTCACTCCCCAGGTGCACGGCACCTGCTTAGCTGGCTTACGTCCTCGCCGCGATGGAGCTCATCCTCCGAGAGCTCTCGCCGGCGTGGAGTCAGCTTTCTGACACCTTCGTGGCGAGCCGCTGGTGGCGGCCCCCTTCCGTGGCTGTGGAGTATGGATGGCCCACTGTGCTGCTCCCAAGTCCTGCTCTGCAGTGCAGAGGGGGACCATGAGTGACAACGACAACTGCCCCTTCTGGGCTGCGCCTAAACACTCCAGACTGTCTCCTGGGCCCCCTGCCCTGTCTGCGGGAGTCTGGGCGCCGCAGCCGGCAGCCAGGCCCTGTCGGCCCAGGCCCGGGCTGGGAGGGCAGCTGCATCCTTCCCTAGCTCCCACTGGCCCAGCCTCAGGAGCAGGTGGCCTTCCCGTCCCAGAGCCTTTTTACCTCGTCCCCCTGGGCTTCTTGGAGGCCAGCACTCTAGGGGGCAGAAAGCCAAAGGTGGCCCCGCTCTGCCATCCCTGCCATTGCCCAGAGCTGCCATCCCTGGACTACAGAGCACCCACCCACGCGTGCTCTGCCCTGTGGCCACGCGCTTACCCCTTGCTCTGTCAGTACAGTTCGTGGACCACGTTTGGCCCATCATGAGGGTTAGCGAGAAGCACATTAACCTCTGATTTCTTTTTACACTTCTTTAAGACCAGCACAGTGTCTGACACCTGGCAGGTTCTGTAAGCATGAGTGCATGGAACAGGAGGGAAGGAGGATGCATGGAACAGGACCCATGCCACGCTGGAGTCCCTTCCAACCCCTGACAGGCCAGCGTCTGCTCAGGCTGACACAGAGGCAGAAGACTGTTAACTCCGAGGAGCCAACCTGTCTTGAAGATGGAATGTTTTGCCAACTCATGCAGGGATGGGCCTTATGGGGAAAACAATGAAGCTCCCAAGGGGACAATCAGATAAAAGTTAATTATTCAGTCGAACTGTCACCATGCCTTGCTTGCCTGTCTTGCTGCCCAAAACAAACATCTGAGATCAGCAGAGCTCTATGCCTCTGTTGTTCCTCAATGAATCTGAGGGTCTGAGTCAGTTTGGGGCTTCACTGCCTTCTGGTGAAGTCTCCTGGCCTCCCAGCAAAGATGCTTTCTGACTCTCACATCTTCCTGCATCTTTACCAGGGTTTGCTGGCCCCAACCTGCTACCGGATGGATGGATGGATGGATGGGTGGGTGGGTAAGTGGATGGATGGACGGACGGCCGGATGGATGGACGGATGGATGTGTGGGTAGATGGATGGATGGATGGATGGATGGATGGACGGATGGATGGGTGGACAGACAGAGATGGATAGTGAGTGGATGAGGGAATGGATGGATGGATATATGAGTGAGTGGATGGGAGGGTGGGTGGGTGGATGTGTGAGAGGGTGGATGGATAGAGCAGATGAGTGGAATTCATCTATTCTATGGATGAATAGATGAATTCTATGGCGGAATGGATGGGTGGAATGAGTGGGTGAAATGCATGAATAGAAGGATGGGTAGAATGAATGAGTAGACACATGGTGGATGGGCGGATGGATTAGACGTGATCTTCTACCCTTGGAGCTTAGCTTTTGGGGTGGGGGATGTACGCTGAAGGAAGAGAACACAAGTGCGCAACATCAGAACTCGCCACGGGACAAACACCAAAATGTTTGCGCAGCCAGGCCCTTACAGGGACAGCCAGAGATGGACCCAGTGCTGAGAACAGAGCGAGGGCATCTTTCCCTGCGTCTCCACCTGGCCTGGCTGCTTCCTGGAGGGGTCTTCCCGGGCTGGAGACGTACAGCTCCTAGGACTCAGTTTCCCCTCATGTAAAGTGCACCTCACTTGGCCCCCACCACCATCAGCACCCGTTGCCTTCAGCGTAACAAGGCACACTCGCCTGGCCGTCATTGCGGTCTCTGGCAGCCCAGGGCGGGTTTCCTACCTGTGACCTGTGCTGGAAGATCCCACACTTGCTCACGCCTTGGTGTTGCCACCGTGAAGTTCGTAATTTTTTGAACAAGTCCCATCTTCATCTTGCTGTAGGCTTCACAAATTGCACAGGTCGGGACTGGCTCCTGTCCACCCCAAGGCGAAGCCAGAGTCACACGCGTCTCCACACCCCCTTCCCCACTGCTCCCGCCTGCTGCTCCAGCCAGCTCGGCCACCCCTGCCCCAGGGCCTGTGTTGCGGGTGTGCCCCTTCCTGCAGGCTCCCTGCCTACCCGTGCACCCACAACCTGGCCTCCTCCGTGAGGCCTCCCGGACCTCTTGTCCCGCTCTGGTCTTTCTCTGCCCCTCGCTCCCACCTGCCCTCCACTTGTCTACTTATGTGGTGAGCCATCTGCCAACACCCAGGGCTCCTGTCAGTTCCTGGCCCCAACTCGGCCCTTGCCACCCAGATCTGAGCCTGGCATGGAGAAGGGCCCAGGAATTCGGCGAAGAATGGACAACTGATGGACTAGCAGCTTTATCCCAGCCTGCTGTGCTCCTAGGAGCCTCTGTGAGCTACCAGATGCCTGCAGCTAGGTGCCGACTGCACTCAGGAAGAGGAGCCCCTGGGGGCTCCAGATACTCACGACGGGCACCAAGAGCACTGCACGAGCATCCTGTGTGACAGGCGAGGAAACTGAGGCTGGAACAGTGGCCCCCACCAAGCAAACACAGGGCCCCGTTTAATCAGAGTCCCAGGGAATAAATATCCTGGCCCAGAACCCCTCACTGTTTTCCTCCAATTCAGGCTTGTTTTAATTTGCTTCCCGGTCGCCTTAGCTAAGAGGCCCCAGCCTGGCCCTTCCCAGCATCGCTCCAGTCCAGGTCTAATTTTATCTCCTCTTGGAAGCCTGGGAAGGGAAGCCAGCAGTGAGGCCAGAGGCCCGGGACCATGGGCAGCAGCTGCCCAGGGCTGCAGGCAGCCCCTTCTCTTTACAGCCTCAGAATCTGCGGTTCAGTTGTCTGCCCCAGCCTTGCTAGAGGGCTGGGCACTGGAGGCAGGGAGGCTCAAATTGGACCAGAAATTTTGCCAGGCCTTCAGAGGTCCCCAGCGCTCGGTGGGGGGGCCTCGCATGCAGGTCCTCCTGTGTCCCGGTTGACGGCTGCAGCACCCGCTCCTCACAGCGCCCCCTAGAATGTCTGAGTCCCCCAGGGGCCTCTGAGACCTGGGCACAGTCGAAAGCCTGTGCCTTGGTGTTGCCGTCTGAAATCAAGAAGGGTGGCCCCTCTGTGAGAGGACTGGTGAGTTGCAGTCCAGCAGAACAGCACATGGGTACACAGCAGGGGCGGAGTGCCACAGACACCCCGCACGAACCCCACTCTTGCTGCTGGGCCCCCAGCCCTTGCCTCCCAGGTCTCTCAGGCCCCTGTGCTGCCTTCCTGGGGCACAAAGGAGACCTGGAGAATGGGCCGCCCAGAGCACCACCAGCCCGCCAGGCCCACCAGACCCCGTCAGTCGCGGGGCCCGCTGCCAGGGGCCAGGGCGGGAGCCACCAAGGATGGATGGCGCCGCTGCCCTGTGTGCCCAGCTCAGCAGAAACCAGGCCGGCGGTAATGGGCCGGCAGCCCCCAGCTGCAACCAACTTCATTTTCTGCCACAATTAAATGATCGCGCGCCTTTGCTCACGCTCACTTATTCAATTACCTTGGCGGCCCTGAAGGGCTCACGGAGAAACAGCCATAAATAACGCGCAGCCGCCCCCAGCCATCCCTGGCCTCACTCCGTGGCCCGGGCCAGGACTCTTGCCAGCGCGGTGTGCACGTGTGCAGCGCCCC
Organism: Myocastor coypus; assembly: GCA_004027025.1. NCBI lineage: Eukaryota > Metazoa > Chordata > Mammalia > Rodentia > Myocastoridae > Myocastor > Myocastor coypus. Next base: position 21,138 of record PVJA010004161.1, on the reverse strand, counting down.
TGCGGCTCGCAGCGCCACGCCTGTGAGCCCAGCCCCCAGGGGGCTCTAGGTGGACCCCTCCCTGGACTCGCCCTGGCTGGAGCATGAGCAGGCAAGTGTGCTGACCTCCCCACTCCTCTCCGCCCCACTTTCACTTGTCGGGGGACTCCTACACATCCTGCAAAGCCCGACTCCTGTGTACTCTCTCCTGGGAGGCCTGCACCCCCGCCCACCCACTCGGCCAGCAGGTTAGCTTGTCCTGTAACCCCTTGTGTCCTAGGTTTGGGGGACAGTCCCAAGCCACCAATAACCAGGAATCAGAACCGAGGGTCAGAAGCTATGGCCCCTAGGGGTTCCTCCGATGGAGGCCCGTCTCAGCAGTGGCCTGACTCACCACCTCCAACCACAGTAATGTGAACAGTTAGGGTTTCAGGGGCTGGTGAGATGGCTCAGCAGTCTAAAGCACCTGCTTAGGCAAGCTTAGGCAACCGCAGTGACCCTGGTTCGATTCCTGGCACCACATGCTATACCAGCCCCACCCCCAGGGTAGGCTGAGCCAACTATAACCTAAATAAATAAATAAAGTTAAAAAATAAAATCTACCTTTAAAAATATATAGTTAGGGCTTCAGGAAGGGCTGGATAGCTCAGTGAATTAAAGTGCCTGCTTAGGCGGGCCCTGTAACTGGGGTTTAATCCCCAGTGTGCTGTGCCAGTCCCACCGCAGGGCATGCTGAGACAGAGACAGACCGGGTGTGGTGACTCGCACCTGTAATCCCAGCACTTAGCAGGCTGTCGTGAGACCCTGTAGACCCTGTACTAAAATTGAAAGAAAAAAATAGTGTTTTGGGGGGACCTTGTGTCAGGCCCTGCTGCTGGTGTTGGGCCACACAAAGGTCACAGGACGTCACCCTGGCTGCAGGGGGACTCTGGGCCTTGGCCTGGTCAGGATGTGTGTGTGTCCACACCGCCAAGCCTGGGGGTGCAGGCACAAGCTTGGCCCTGCCTGCGGCCCCCGCGAGACTCTGGGTGACTTTCATCCTCTGCCGCCGTCGCCGCCGTGCTCTGTGGGTCCTCAGGGCTGAGTGAAAGGCTGGATGGGCGACCAGTGGGGGCCTCAGCCCTGGTGTCCTGCCGGGTGCCGTGGAGCCAGGCAGACACAGCGGCTCAGGCAGTGTCAGGTGACAGTGGCAGGCTGGACCTGGTTGGCAGGTTGAGGTCCCTCTGACCCCTTGCTCTGTCGCTGGCCTCGCAGGCCGTCCGAGGGGCTAAGGAGACGCACACGATCTTGTGGTGTGGACGGCACGCCATCCAGGCGTCCCGGCTCGCGCAGACTCCCTTCATGGGTTAAAACCCCACAAGAACAGCTGTCCTGGCTGCCACTTCACATTGGGAGAAGTGACCCCAGGTCCTCCAGGTCCTGGCCCCATGTGGCCCTCGGGAAGTGTCCTTTCTCTGCCCCCCCCCCAGCTGTGAGCTGCAGGAGGTCACCTGGACCCAGAGCTGCTGCAAGCCTACTCCTGCCCAGTGCCCCACCTGCATGTGCGTGTGGACCATGGCGCCTCCTGCCTCCCAGTGGGAGAGCTCAGATGGGGCCATGGGACCCTGAGGCTCCCCAGAAATAAGGCAGGGGCTGGGGGGACTTGGACCAAAGGACAGCTCTGCCACTGGCCAGCTGTGAGGAGGCTGCTCTCTGCCTCAGTTTCCCCTGATGAAAGATGAAGGTGACCAGGGGTGGTCGCCTCCTGAAGTTATGGGGAGCGCTGCGTGAGCCTAAAGGGCCAAGAGCCCACTCTTGGGGGCCACCTTTGGCCGAGCATCAAAGAAGTGAGGTGCAGTCCCCGAGCCCCGAGTGGTGACATCCCCGCTGCTCCTGAGGTGGAGACTGGGCTCTGGCTCTGCACTTGGCGGATCCATGGCTCCCTGGCTGCCCTCAGCCCTGAGGCTGTTCGGAACCCCAGCGGGCACCCTGGGCAGGTCTGGGGCTGGGCCTGCAGGGACATGGGGTGGGACCCTGCAAGATGCGCAGGCTGCTGGGCTCCAGGCGCCTCCGCTGTGCCGGCTCAGGGCCCCACTCTGTTCTCCAGGAGTGGGGCAGTGGGGCAGTGGGAGGAGGGGAAGAGGGGCTGTGCACCAGGCTGGGCCAGGAGGGGAGAGCTGGGGGGGGCTTCTCCTGGGACCCTGGCAGCCTGTAGCACGGTGCAGCCAGCGGGCACTGGGGTGGGCAAGGGTGGCTCCTGGACACGGCCACAGAGAGGCCTGGCAGCAGCAGGCTCTCTGGCGGGAAGCTGAGCTTGGGAAAAATGACCGTGGAGAGAACTGGCCACTGCGGAGGACAGAGCCAGAGTGACCTATCTGGTTGCATAATAGAAAGCCAGCTGCCAGCTCCCACATGTTTTGTGACTGCTGTGTGTCTCTGTCACATGTTTACGGCTCAAAAATGTTGTCAATAAGTAGATGAACAACAAGTCCACATGGAGCTGGCTCTTTGTGACAACGCAGAAGCCGGAAGCAGGCTGCGCACTGGGGCACAGCCCCTCCCATGACCCCAGCTCAGGCCGCTCTGGTGGGACTCCCCCTGCAGGGCCCCCTGCTCCTCCTGGGACTTCCAGGCTCTGAACTGGATCTGGGCACGGCCAGGAAGGAGCGGGGAGGGAGGTGGGTCATGCCCTCCCCCCGGCTAGGACCCTGGCAACCTGATAACCAGGAGCAGGTTGCATAGCGGGACTGCAAGCAGCCTTGGGCCATGGGTCACAGCAGGACAGCAGGGGCAGAGCACCCAGGAAGCAGTGCCTAGCTGCCTGCCCTCTCTGGGCCGGGACACGGTGGTACGTACATGGCAACCCCATCCTTCCACAGGATACTCCTAAATTCCTGCTGTGGGGCAGTGCCCAAGGCCCGATTTTGGCGGCCCACGACTGTCACAGAAGAGGAATTGTAGGCATGGGAAAGATTAACAGGGAAGGCCCTGGACAGAAGGTGCCCCACTTGCTGAGCTGCCCTACACATCTAGGGAGCCCAGCCCCCCAGGCCAGGCCCCCTAGGGACAAAGAGGGCACCGCAGTGGTGAAGGCAGCCAGGTAGCCCCACGGGCGCAGCCACCAGAAGTCATCCAGCATCTCCCCCCATGCCCCAATTTGCCTGCCTTTGACCACCATGCTGCCCTGGAGCACCACACCTCTCAGCCACCTCCAGCGGCAAAGCAGAGCCCAAGCCCAAGCCCCAGCCAGCCTGCCAGAGGTGGGGCCATGCCTGCCAGCCTCCCGGCTCCCGCCCGTGCAGCCTCAGCCCCTGTGCTCGGGTCTCTGTTTCTCCCTAGTTACAGCCCCAGCCACTGGCCCCCTTGCCCTGTTCCTCAGTCTGCGGTTGGGCCTGTCCCGTACCCCATGCCCGCCCCTCGTAGCTCTCACCCTGGGCGTGCGCCTGTGCTGAGCAGCCCTGCTGCCAGCTCACACTCAGGGTGTGCTTGGTCAGTTGGGTCTTGCCACTTTCCTGCCGAGCAGAGTGGGCCAGGGTGACACTCGGGGGTGGAGCACATACCTGGCATGTGCAAGGCAAAGCCAAAAACAAAACACCGGGGACCGCGTGCCAATCAGCCCCTGGTACCCACAGCCTGGCCCTCCTCCCCCCCAGGCAGCTGAGCTGAACTCTTGCTCCCCGTTAGACCACTCCTCTTTTTCTGCCTCCTGTCCTCTGCCCTCCCAGGTCCCCGGCCCTGCCCCCAGCTGGCCAAGCCAGACGGCCAGCCCTGGCATCAGATGACCTGTCCTCCCAGGCCACTGGCAGTGCAGCCTGGCTGGGCAGACAGCCCGCTCCAAGCCAGGAAAGGCCCTCGCCCCAGGCCCGCACACAGTGGGCATCAGCAGCCAAGGCCCGTCTCCACGCACCCAGCCCCGGGAGGAGCCTGGTAAGTGTTGCCTCGGGGTCAGGATGCGCTGGCCACCCTGCTGAGCACTCGTCAGGCCCTGGTGCAGGAGGGAGGTCCCACTGTAGGGGGCCCATCGCCAGTCGCCAGTCGGGGCTGGCTAGAAACCCCTGTCAAGGCACCAGTGTCCCCAAGTGGCTGTGTATCTGCAGTGCTGCTGGGCGGAGCATAGACTGGCAGTCCCCAAACTCCACGACCACCCTTCCTCCCGTTCCCCTTGCCCAGGGAATCCCGGGCTGCGTGCTCACTCTCCTGGACATAGGGGCCGCCGCACCACACAGGGCTGCCTGGGCAGAGGTTCAAGGGCTGAGGCAAGAGTTCTGTTCCCATGGTTCAGCCTTTCCCCGAGGCAGGGGTCCAGGAAAAGCCACAGCACCCCCTGATGCTATTAGGATCGGTATGTTCTGTTCCCACAGCCCCACCTTCTGCCCAGGGACTTTGGGGCTTGGATGACATCAGTACCTGTGGGCAGTGGCCTGAGGTGGGGGGCAGGGCATCCTCAGGGCCAGCGCAGGGAGCCAGGGCCATGGGTGCAGAAGTCACTGGCACGCCTGGCAGTCTCTGCTGCTCAGCAGGGCACTCCTCTGGTCCTACATCCTTGGGGCTCTTCCAGGCTCTGCAGTGACCTGGATGCTTGGGCCCAAACCCACCCCAGGTCCTATCCCCAGAGATAATAACTATTATTGTTGTTATTTGATATAGGGTCTCACTACGCCACTAGAATTCGTAGTAATCCTCCTGTTTTCAGCCTCTCCAGTGTTGGGATTATGGGTGTGTGCTGCCACCCCAGGACTCAGTAGCCTGCTCAGTGTGCCTAGGGGCAGGGCCAGCATGGAATGTGGTGCCAGGGATCAAACCCTGGTCCCTGCACTTCAGGTGCTTAGTATGTTGAGCTATCTCACCGGCCCCCCAGAGGATTTTTTTGTGTATGTGCCGTGAATCAAACTCAGGTGCTTGGGCTGCTGAACTACCTGCCCAGCACCCAAGAGGTTTTATTGTGACAAATCCCACGAGGAGAGCTTGAGAGGGGGCCACCGCAGAGCGCACAGCCTGCTCCTGCCCTCCGCAGATGCGAGCACTGCCATACCTACTCCACCCCTTCCGCTAAGGCTGAACAATGTGGACACCAGTGGTGGACGTCAGGGTCCTCCTTCCCTATGTGTGGGAAACCGAGGCGCAGAAGGAAAGAGCAGCGAGTTTGAGGCAGGACCAGGTCTCCCACCCGCCTCCTGTGCCATCTCCCGGCATGCCTACCACACAGGCTCCTTACTCGGACCTGAACAAGCCTCCTCTGCAGGGCCCGGGGGGGGGGGGACGAGGGAGCTCCGCCCACCTGCTGTGTGAGGGCATAGGCCAGGCTGAGCCCACCTGGTAACCGGCGGTGCCCCCTGCTTCCTCCTGCTCTGAGCAAGGGGCTGGAATAAATTTTCTCCAGGCAGAAAGCTGTATGGTGGCTGTCTTGTTCCCGAGCAGCTGCAGGGAACAGCAATAAACTTCATGAGCGGCAGGCAGTGGAGGGGGAACCTGCGCTGGCTGGGGAGGGGTGGGCAGTGCGGGCTTCTGGGGCTCTGGCAAGAGCTGCTGCTTTTGTCTGCTGCGGGTATGAAGGCCCTGGCAGCAGGGGAATGGGTTGGGGGGTACCAGTCAGGCCTGGGCCCTGCGCAGGGGCCCCACGGAGTGGGGACTGTTTGGCCACTTCTTCTCTGCTTGGGGATGGTGTGGGGCCACTCTTGGTCCCTTCTGGCTCTGGCTCACGTGTTGGATCACTGGGCGACGGGAGGCATCATGGTGGCTTCTGAGCAGTTCTGGTCATGGGGCACACGGTGGTCAGCGATGGCACCAGGGCCTCTGCACGGAACCACGTCCCCAGTGCTTTTATTTTTTAGTCTGAGGCAGGGTCTAAATTACTAAACTGCCTTGGGTTTGGCTCAGGTTTTCAAGCCTCCTGCCTCAGCCTCCAGGAGTGTTGGGGTGACAGGTGGGTATGAGCCCACTGGCTGATCTGTGAGCTTTTTTTTTTTTTTGTGGGACCAGGGTTCGAACTCACAACCTTGCACTTGCCCAGCAGGCACTTGTGCCTCGGAGCTATCTCCCCAGCCCCTGATCTGTGAGCTTTTTAAAGAGTTCTGCCCAGTGGAAGCAGAAGAACCTCAACTGTCATCTGGGCCCGCAGCGCCAGGCGCCGGCAAAGCCAGGGTGCTGGGGGCCTGGCTTTCCTTCTGAGCCGCCTTAATCCCTCTGGGGCTTTCCCGGCTCCATGTGCGAGCTGCTGCCCTCTGCTGGACAGTGGCCCTCTTGCAGTCTAAGAGGTCTGCCCGCGAGGCCCTGGTGTGGAGGAACTCAGACACACACACACACAAAAACACACAGACGCACATACACACACATGCTGCACATGTGCCACACGTTGCTATGTGCTGATTTTAAAACACTGCTCCCTCCTCGCGACTGTGCAGTTGCTGCGCTGACCGCTGGCAGAAGCTCGCGGCTGCCCCTCAGGGCCACTTGCACAGGACCGGCAGTCCCCGATGTACACTGGAGGCAGGAGGCAGGAGGCAGGGGCAGGCGTTGAGAAAGCCACTGGGGGGTGGGACACACGCTGTGGGGCTGTGCAGCTGGCCACATCTGAGACCTGGGTGCCGTTGCAAGAGACATAGCCAGGGGCAGCCCAGGGTGCCAGGAGGGCGCTCCCCCCCCCCGCCTGCCCTGCTGTCTAAAAGGTGCCCCCCCAGCACTCGGCTGTACGACTGGCACTGCCAGGCGCTTCTCCCACCCGGGGAAGCAAGAGCGGAACACTGCCTGTGCGGCTTGGTACACCTGTCAGTGGCTGAAGGGCTTCTAGACTAATAATTGCTGTATTAAAATCGAATTTGGTGCCTAAGCTGGAAAAATATCGGGAGATTTTAAATGGTAAGAGAAAGCAGGGAAGAGATCCCTTCTGAAAAGATAAAATCAGCCCTGAAATAAGTTTCTGTGACTGCGGAACATGACGTATTGCTGCATGATTCCGAACACCAAGCCTCCCCGGGAGACTGGTGCTTACCGAAGGCACACACTTCAGCCCTGGCCCGGAAGGCCATGTGTGGGGCTCCCCAGCACCCACCCCCGCCCCGCTCCCCATATTGATCCAGAAGCTGTCAGGGAGGGTGCACCATCCTCGGCCGGGCAGTCATTTTTAGAATGGATTTCAAAATGCTGTTTCTCCCCTCCTGGAAATGAGCTTGTGCCTTTGCTCCCTGGATGGCCCCAGGTGACACCAGCCCGCAACCACGTGAGAGGCTCCCAAGTTCTCTGGCCCATTACAGCCTAAGTGGTTTTAAATGGGTTTCGGGTCTTCTTGTCGCTAATAGATTAAAAAACATTCCCCTGGGCATCCCAAGGACGTTGAATAGTGCTCGCCCCACACCTCTGGCTCCGAGGGGCCTGCTAAATGTACGCAGAGCTTAGGGGCAGGGCAGGCCATCAAGCATGCTGCTTTTGAATCATGCAGGCTGCCACACTGCCACTGCAGACTTCTCCACGACAAGCTCTTCGGTAATTATCTTCTCCCCCGGGCACCCGCTCCCAGCGCCTGAGATTTATGGGGACACACTGCTTGCTGCTCGGAAGGTTTCAAGGCCGCAGTGGTCAGGACAGCCCATCTCTTCCCCTGGCTGAGCTGACAGCCTGGGAAACCTCTTCCCTGCCATCAGGGGCCTTGGCAACCTGTAGAGGGGCTGGGGCTGGGCCGGACCCCTCCACCGCGCAGGCAGCCGCACCTTCCCTGCAGTCCCAGGCCTGCCTGCAGGCTCCTCATGCCCATCTTGAAGCAGGCTGAGCCAGCTCCCCGCTGCTCCTGGACCCCCCAGGCCCTGACTGCAGTGTAGAGCAGTGGCTCCCGCACCTTCCCACCAGCCCTGCTCCTTTTTTTTTCTTACCTTGCTAGAGGTGGAGTCTAAGGCCTCATGCAGGTGGCCAACACTCTACCTGTGGGCGACATCACCGTCCCCCAGGGCCCTTCCCACCCCAGTCCCCCTGCGACCCTCATTATATGTTCAATGTCTGTTGATTGTGAAAACAGACAGCGACAAAACCTCTAGGAATTCAACAGCGTCTTTAAATGAATTTGTATTTTGATAATCACCAGGTCACCCACTGCTTGGGGACTGCTGCTCCGGGCGGCAGAGTACGCTGGCGCAGGTGTGGGTGTGGAGGTCCTGACCACTTTGGACCCGAAAACTGGCGGCAAGCGCGCTGCTGCCTGCCTGGCCGGGGCACCTTCTGGAAGGCTCCCATCCTGATGCAAGGCACAGAGGCCAAGGGCATGGAGGGCCTCAGGGAGCAGCTGCCCTCAGAGCCTGTTTTAAGCACAGGGTGCCCCAAGGGGGCCAGAGTGGCAGGAGGGACTGTGAGGTGGGCAGAGGGGGCACCGACTTCAGAAAGACAGACCCCCTGGCTGCAGCCCATCTCTGCCAGCCACTGGTCCTGGACCCTTAGCTCTTCAGCTCTCCTGTTTGTCCATTGAAAGCTACTTCCTTGAGGTAGAGGCTGTAAAGCCGGTCGCAGTCTACGGTCAGCACCTGACGGGAATGGCTGTCTCACGGGATATCTCTGTGCCGTGGAACGAGGGCGCTCCTGACTCTGGTGAAGCTGTTTTCCCTTAAGAGCTCCACCCTGGCTGACGGCTGTAGGTGAATTAGTCAGGGCAGACTCCGAGCTCTGCTGCCTAACAAATACCCCGAGCCCAGTGACTCCACAGGGCAGAGTCCCTTATCGGTGGTGCTGCTGCCTGGGGCCCTCAGCAAGCAGATCATGCCTGATATCTGGAAGTCTCAGGTTTTAGAATCATGGGGATTGTCACTTGCCCCCACTCTGGCCACCCATGCTAATTCACCCAGGCAGCGCTGGCTGTCCCCCAGGCCCTGCGGGACAGCAAAGCAGGACCGTGACACACCAGCCTGGGGAGTCCCAAGTGCCAGCACGGTGGCTGCACCCCACTGGCTCTTAGCTCTTGCATGTGCTGGAGTGAGACCCAGTGTTCCCTGGCACAGGACAAGACCCAGTGACAGGACAGGAGGACACAGGGGCCTGGGGCTGCCTGTCTACCTCCCTCCAGGCCCTCCTCCCTCTGGGGGAGGGGCACCAAGCAAGGAGTCTGGGCTGTGGCACAGGCTGCAGAGAGGGACTCTTGTCTCCCCCAAAATGCGGCAGAGTTCCAAGCACCCAGCAGATGTGCTGGTGGGTGGGGGCTCCCCCAAAGTGCCCCACCTGCCTTCCTCCGCCCTGCTGACTCACAGAGCTTCAGGGGAAAAACCCACGCAGCCAAAGCCCAAGCAGAGACATCAGAGTCCTTCCTGCGCACCCTGACCCCGAGCTCCTGACACGGTGCTGGTGGCACTTAGGAAATCAGGCTGAGGGGCTGCCCAGCATTTCCCAGGCCTTGGCAAGCTGGTGAGACACTGGCACGGACCCAGGCACCTGACTCCCTGCCACGGCTGCTTTTAGAAGCAGAACATGGCCGGGAGGGGCGCAAGGCCTAGGCCAGCCGCCGACCAGTGACTTCATGTGGCAGGAGCAATCACAGGGTGCGGATGGTCCTGCCCTGTCACCAGGAGTCCCCGAGGGGGACCTGCAGGACAGCAGTGGAAAGGGGGAGGCTGAGCCCACGGAAGGGGAACAAGCTGAGGGCCCCAGGGGATGCAAGGTCACCCCTGTGCTGCAGACTGTGCCCGAGGGTGCCACCCCTCCCCGCCCCGCCGTGTTCCCAGAGAGCACACAGCTAGGGCTCCCGACCTCTGAGCCTGGCTGGAGAAGAGAAGGCTCCCGGCCTCACCCTGCAGGCTGGGGTGACCAGGGCCGTGCTCTGGAGGTCTCCACCTGGCCCCCAGGAGGGTTCCCGTGGAGGGCAGCATTTAGCTTCCTGAGTTGGACTGCAGGTCAGATCAGAGACGACCTTGGCCTCCCGCAGCAGGGCCAGCGACGCGGGCCAGGCTGCTGCACTCAGTTGGGCCTGCTCTCTCCATGCCAGCTGGATGCACTAGGCTAGCTTCTCAACTTCCCTGTGCCTCAGTTTCCTCACTTGTGAAATGGGGCTGCTATCCTGATCACCCCCTCAGATGGTTGTGAGGCTTGAATGGATTTACGGACGTGAAGCGCCTAGAACATTGCCTAAAGTGCCGTGTGTGTGTGTGTGTGTGTGTGTATGTGTGTGTGTGTGTGTGTGCACATATGTGTGCACACATGTGTGCTTATGACCTGAGGGTACACATGTGTGACCATTTGGCCTAATAACTTCAGCCCTGTGGCACCACTCTAAAGTGATGTCCGTATTCTTAGGGTCCCCTGGAGTGACAGGAGTCAGGAAGAGAGGAGCGGAGGTAGACGGCTCAGTGTGGCCAAGAGGTATGGGTGGTACAAGGGGTCATGTTGGGGTTGGCAGCCTGCAAAGCCAGGCTGGGTAGCGTGGGGCTGGACTCAAGGCGCAGAGCACGGGGAGGGAGCCAGCTCCTCCAGGAATGGCTGTCAGCAAATGGCTGTCAACAAATTCTATCGGCAGCCGCCCCTCTGGTCACCAGAGGTGTCCCTGTCTGGGGACAGGTCAGCTGGCAGAGGTCGCCACACATGTGAGACCAAGGATGGGGGAGAGGTGGCCACCAGGGCTTCCAGGAGGATTAGGTCTTCCGCAGACAGCGCCCTCAAGCTATAGCAGAAGCCCCCACTAGCCCACGGGCTTACAGTCCTCCATAGAGCTTCTCCCAAGGGGCTGTCCCAGCTGCCTGAGGACAGAGCCACAAAGCTGTGTCCCACATGGGGCTGGAGGGCCAGCACGGCTTCAGAAACTTCTCTGGGTACTGCTGAGCTCAGAGCCGCTGGCCGTGCCGGCCAGCCTGAAGGTCAGCGGAAGAGTTAATGGTGCTGGCGCTGCTGGCAGGCTCGCCTTGCGGCCAGGAGCCCGGCCGAGCAAGCAGGTATTAATAACTCTGCATGACAGCGCCCTGCGGGACTGTTCTCTCCGATGGGACAGACACAGCGGCAAGGCTCACCCTCTCTCTCACTGTCTCCTTGGCACACTCCAGAGACAGAGTCAGGACAACACAAGGGCCGCACTTCCAGCCCCAGGTGCCGGCTCTGCCCTCCAGCCAGGGCAGCATGGGGGAGGCAAGACCACCACGCGGTGCTGATAAAATGCTCAGACGTCCACAGCAGGAACAGCGGAAGTCAGCGCGCACCGGCCCTTCCTGGCCCCTTTGCAAAATGCTGTCCTCAACCCTATGAGAGGGAGACGTGTTCCGCCGTCCTAACGATGGGGAAACTGGGGCTCAGAGGGGTTTCACAACTTGTTCAAGGTCACACAGCAATTAAACAGTGGAACCACGGTGTGAGTGGATGGTGCATGACTTTGTTGTACAAAAATAAATCATTCCTGTAAGATGGTGACTGTCCCCACAGCAGGGTTCTGGCTGGTCCTGGGATCAGTGGCCCAGAGGGAGGAAGGCAGCAGGACAAGAAAAGTCTGGAGAGTGTGTGTGTGTGTGTGTGTGTGTGTGTGTGTGTGTGTGTGTTGCTTAATATCTTTAAATGTCTGAATATTTAAATTTGAAATAGCTAGTCTCCAGCTTGCCCCTGTTCCGGGGAAGAAACAGATTACCCCAGAAGGATGTGTATTTATAGTCTGGGTGGAGCTGCCAGGGAGCAGCCTGCTCAGGCGTGGGGCAGTGGAGGGGCTGCTGTGCGCCCTCCTGGTGCTCTCTCCCCAGCACCACCCCCTTCCTTTTCCAGAGCCCATCCAGGAGCAGCTCAGGCTCCCAGGAGCAGGAAGGTGATAGCCGGCCTCGAGTCCCACAGCGGCTGCCTTGGCCACCCTCCCTGGAGGCCCTGAAACCCCATGGTCGTCCAGGACAGTGCAGACGCCGGGGCCCCCCGGGCGGGCGTGCGGCTGGAGCCCTTCCTGCACCAGGTCGGGGGCCACCTCAGCGTGCTGCAGTACGACAAGCACACGGTGTGCAAGCCCCTCATCTCCCAAGAGCAGCATTTCTACGAGTCCCTGCCGCTGGCCATGAAGCAGTTCACACCACAGTACAAAGGTGAGCGCGGGCCTGGGCAGGCACCTCTGACCTCTCCCTGTCCCTGCCATCAGGCCTCTCTGAGCTCCTCAGAGCCTGCGGGTCTGGCCTGTGATGTCACTGGGCTGCCCTATGTATTCATTCCAGCCACGCAATTGAGGAAGCTGGGAACAGACTAGAACCACACTGGGCACCACCTGGTCCTGTGCTGTGGGGCCAGCACAGGTGGCCCTGAGACCCTGGCTCAACACAGGGTGGGTAGAAGCCTCCTTGACCTTGTCCTGAGAGCCTAGGTTGGGGCAGGCCATGGAGAAGCTAAGCCAGGGCTTGCTCAGGAAACCAGGTTCTCCCTCTCGCAGGAGGAAAGGGCCTGCCGGCTAGGAAACTAAAACTACCAGCCTGGGCAGTGGACGCTGGTCTAAGCACGATGCAGTGGGCTCGGAAACAGAGCTTGTGGAGATGGTCAGGCAGGGTCCAGGCAGGCCTCCCAGGGCCAGGCATCACAAGAGGCTCACAGGGCAGAACATGCAGAGAAAGATGGCCTCTGAAGGACCACTGGCCCTGCCCTGTGGTCCACGGATCTGGGGGGAAGCAGCAGCGATACCCAAGTAAGTGTATCAGAAACCTGGAGCAGCAGGCAAGGTGGAGCACATTGTAACCCCAACACTGAGAGGGCCCAAGGTGGGAGGATGACGAGTTCAAGTCCCACCAGGGCAACTTAGTGAGAGCCTGAGTTTAATCCCCAGTATGCGTCGGGGCTTGCCGGCCCACAGCAGAGACAGCGGGAAGGACAGGGCCACATCAGTGTTTCCCTGGGGGCAAACTGGGATCGACTAGCCTCTGCAGAATCCTGCGAGTTTTGTGTTTGTAGCTTTCTAGGCCCCTTCTGGACCCAGAAATCAGTATCTTGGGGGCCCCAGGGTCAGGCCTAGGCCCAGGAATCTAGGCTTTGTTGGTTGGATTTTTGTTGTTATTGCTGTCTTGACTTGGCTTGGGTGTGCATGTGTGGCCTCCCAGCCTGGCCTGAGCTGCCAGGTCGGCGTGGCCTGGCTGGTCATGGTCATCCCCAGCGCCCACTGGACCCCGAGGTGGCAGGTTGGGGCAAACGCTCCTGCTAGCAGCCATGCATACTGGTGTGGCATTGTTCCAGAGCCACAGGCAAATGGGAGAGGGAAGGCGCTGCGGGTCCTCGGGCACCCCCCACCCAGCCCCCTCTCCACGCCCCATCGGCACCGGGCCAGGCCTCTGCCAGGTGAGCGTACACTCTCGAGCACCCTCCGGCACAGTGTCCCCTGTCCCCTGCAGGCCTTTGCTCTGCCCCATTTCCCCTTCCCGCTGAACCCTTCTGGCAACACCACTTTGGGGCTCTGAGAACCAAAATGAATTACAATTTGCCCCTGGGTTCCATCCCCCTAAAGCCATGACGAGGTGGAAATGCGGTCAGTCACGATGGATGCGTTCGGTACACCTGACCTCCCCCAGGCGACTGCAGTCACCTTGGCAGCCTGGCCCGGGATGCCTTGCTGGTCCTACTGGGGCCACAGGCTGACAGGCACTAGCAGGGCTCAGCCACCGTCCACACAACAGGAGCCGCGGTGCTGCGCACTGCTAGGCCCAGGGGAGGGGGAAGGATGCTTCTTAGAGCTGCAAATTCATTTCCCACCACCCCAAAATAGAAAACGAATCTAAAACAAATAGAAGACAGGGACTGACACCCGCCCTGCCCGGGGGTGAGCGAAGGGACACCCAGCTCGGAGGTGTGAGTGGCTCGGTGTCTCCAGCACTTTCTCCCAGCTGCGACACAGCACCCAACACCTACGACCTGAAGCAGGGGCGGGGCCACAGGGTTCCGTCCACAGCGGATGGCTCCCAGGCTGGAGGGGCGCGGCGGGGGCGGAAGGGGAGGCAGCCTAGAAGCATTGGGAGGAAGAGAACCGCTTCCAGGTCACGCCCCTGGGACCCACCCCCTCCCACCAGGCCACATCTCCTAACTGCACACCTTGAGAACACAGCCCACGACACCATCGCCTTCCACAAGGCGCACAGCTGAACACACAGGACGTGGGGAGGCCCTCCAGATCCACTACAGAGCACAGACATGCTGGCTGCCCCGCCGACCAGAGCACAATCCACGCAGCCCCAGGGTCTGAGCACAAGCTCTCAACAACACAGGCGGGTGCTCGGGAAAGGCCGACCATGCGAGGGCTTCGTGGTCGCGCTCGGCAAGGAAGAGAGAAGGCCCGAGCTACTGAGCTCAGCCTGCGTGTGGGGAGGCTGCAAGTAGCCTTTGCTCCACTGCCTGCTGACAAGTCCCAGCTGCACGGGTGTCTGCTCTGGGCTCCATACAAACTCCTGTGAGCCTCGCAGGACTCGAAGGGAGGCACGTTTATTATCCCCTTGACAAAGATAGGGAGACTGAGACCCAGGGCGGCTGCCTGGCCTGCCTGAGGAGACACAGCTGGGAGAGGCAGAGCTATGCTCAGAAACCCAGAGGCCTGGCTCCCATGGGGGGCTCTCGGATGCACTGCCACTCCACCCAGCCCACGGTCACTCTAGGAATCGACTCAGGCAGCAGAGCTCAGGGGTCATCGTGCCCAAGGAAAGGGCATGGGTTGCCCAGTGTGGCACAGCCAGGGACCTCACTCCTTTCTCCTTCATAGGCTCGGCCCCTAGGGTGGCCAGGTCTGAGGTGGCCACCATACCACAGAGCATGCCCCTCACTCCTGCCCTGCCTGGCATTGCCATGGTGACCAGGAGACCCTTAGGCAGGGACGTCACTCCAAAGGGCAGCCTCCCTGTGCTGGGAATTTGCCCTGAGCTTCTGCTGGGCTTCCAGGCATGACTGTGTCTCGGGGACACAGCTGTCTCCTCCCAGTTTTCCCATCAGCCTTGGGCTAATGAGGACATGTGCTTAGGTCCAGTTGGCTCACGGTTCCGCCAGATTCAGATTACAGACGGCAGTGAGTAAATGTTCTCATAAGCTTAAAAATAAATGTGTGATAGAATATTCGCCCGGGCTCAGGGAGCTGCCCGGCCAAGCCAGAATTGCTGAGCCACTCTGGGCCTGCCAAGGCGGGCAGCGAGCACCGGGCAAGGGGTGGCAGCCATAGATCCTGTGCCGCAGGCAGGGCTGAGCATGGGAGGGGAGAGAGGCAGGGAGACTTGCCGAGCCCACCCGAGGGACTCGGGAAGACCAAGAGGGACGCAGCCCTGGTGGCGCGGCTCTGACAACAGGATCAGTGGAAATGGCCTTGGCGCTTTACTGGTCCGAGTTATTCACACCTCTGCAGGCAGCACGGTCACACTGCTCGTCCCTTGGGGCGGCCTGGGGCCCGAGTTCCCCTGTGCAGTCACTGGCAGCCTCATCACCAGGCTTCCCACGTGGAAAAGCCAGTGCCCAATGTGCACTTGAACTTTACAAGACCCGAAGGGCTGTGCTCAAGGCCCCTGCCATAGGCAATAGGGATCTCCGGCCAACGGGACAGGCACACGCGCAGGCAGCTGCCTCCCCTTGTCACACAGGGGGAGGGGGCCACGGGCCAGGGCTGGCTTCGAGACAGGCAACTCTGCTCCCTAGAACAAGCACAGCTACCCTCACCTGAGGACGCGGAGCTGAACACAGAGCCGTGCCTGGCACCGCCTGGACTCCCAGCCCTGCTGTCAGGGGCCAGGGGATCCTGAGGGAGGCTCTGTCCTCCGCTGTGGGACAGACTGATGGGGGCACGCCAGAGTCCCAACTCCACGTAACAGCAGGCTCCTTCCTCCCGGCCACAGCCCGAGTGGCTCTCTGGAGCCCCAGCCCACACCCACCCCCACAACCTGGGCCCTCCAGTGTCCCCAGCCTTCAGGGTGCCATCAACAGACTTTCAAGATAGTTGCAACTCAGAGACCGCAGGAGAAAAGCCTATAGAGGGCTGCGCCCAGTGGACGGCAAGACCGCAGCTTTTGTAGGAGGGTAGCTTGAGACAGGGTCTTGCCAGGCGGTTCAGGCGGTCCTGAATTCACTACACACCTCAGGCTGGCCTCAGACCCACAGAGACAGCCTCCGAAGCACTAGGGTTGCGCAGGTGTGGCGCCGCCCCCAGCAAGACATGCCTGCCTGTGATCACCGTGGTGACCGCATCCCAGCCTGCCCCTGCCCCTTGCAGCTGGTAGGCTTGGCCCAGGATGTGTCACTGTCAGGCCAGCTGTAAGGTGTTGGCCTGGGGACAGGATTATTATCATTTGTAATATTTATTTCATGACACATGGATCCTGGGCTGGGCAGAAAAAAAGTGAGATTTTTTCAGGCATTAGAGAGGCCTCAATGTCCCTACCTGGCCACAAAATCAAGGCACTGGGAATCAGAGATGGCATGAGTGGCCCAGGAACCCCTGGGAGCCTGGCTTAGCGGCTCTGGAGAGCAGAGCATGGGAGACGGTCTACACTGCACCACCGCCCCGAAGACCACGGGGACACAGCAGGGGCAGCCTCACCCTTGCTGCCCGCTCAGCAGAACTCTGCTTCTGCTGGGAAGGGGGCCAAGCGAGCGGCACGGCTCACCCAGGAACGGGCGGTGCCATTTACAGGAGCACAGGGGCCTTTGGGGGGGGCATCCCAAGGCCACCTGCAGACACGTGTGGACAGAGACAGGCAGGGTGGCGTGCAGCCCTCCACCCAAGGACCAGAGCATGGGACCTGCAGATGGACACCAGGGTAGCCCGGAGTGGCTCAGGCACCCCCAGGTGACACAGCAAGAGAACCGTGGCAGGCGCAAGGACAACAGGCTGCCGAGTCCTCGCCACACCCTGTCCTCAGGAGCCACCCTGTGGCTGTCTCTGTGCCACCACTAGACCCTGGCAAGGCATCACCCTGGGCACTGAGTCCCATGCAGGGAGCCCTGGGCTCTGCCTCCTTGGGGACCCAGCGCACAGCATGCGGCCATATCTAACATCTCGGCAGCCATTGTCTGCAAGGACAGCAGCAGGCACACGTATTCAGTGGGTTCCGGGCTCCTCATCCACACGGCCACAGTTTGGGGTCCTCCACTGTATGCAGCAATGGCCAGAGGGACTCCCTGGCTCTGTAGAGCCGGGCCCATAGTAACAACCATGTGCCCACACACGGAGCCACGGAAAGTGGCTGCCAACATGCAAAGGCAGAGAGGTGGGGAGAGGGAACCGGGGGGGGGCAGAGAACAGCCTCAGATGCTAGTCAGATAAGGACATGTGGGGGCAAGAAGGGGTGACGAGGGGCAGAGCACGGGGGTGGGGGGAGTAGGCCCTGAAGTGCTTGACCGGCAGACGTGACTGCAGAGCAGAACCAGGATGCCGGGACAAAAGGAACAGGCTGGCTTTGTTCAAAGCAAGAAGAGACAGAAATGAGATAAAGCAGAGACCCGCAGCGATCAGCCCATGGCTATTTCTGCAGACTCCGCGGGGCAGGGTCATTTGGGAACAGGATACATTCTAGCCAAACCAGGCCAGCCTCATCCTCTTCCCTGAGAGAGGAGCTGGGACAGGAGAAGACAGGCTGGCACAGAGGCAGCCGTGCCCACCAGGGGGGACGAGTGTCCACTGAGTCTCACCCCACCCTGCCCTGTGTGTCCTGCAGGCACCGTCGCTGTGCACCTCTGGAGAGACAGCACAGGCCACCTCAGCCTTGTGGCCCACCCCCAGCAGCAGGACCGGGAGCCCTTCACGGTGTCCCCAGAGTCAGCGGCCATGTGGCAGACACTACAGCAGACCACAGGCAGCAGTGCCCACCCCCTGGCCCAGCGGCAGCGTGCGCAGAAGGCACACAAGGAGAGGTGAGGGTCCGGGTGAGCTACAGGAAACAGACGTGCACCCCCTGCCTAGGGCCACCGGCTCCCGTGAGCCCCCAGAAAATGAACCTCACACAGAGGCCCTGCCTAGAATCCCCAATGTGGCCAGAGAGGAGCGGGCTCTCCTGTGCCACTGCGGAGAGAGCCTTGAGAGAGCTGTCCTCTCAGATGTCTGCACAGACCCGGAATTGGGCGCCAGCTTGTCCTTGGGTATCAAGGATGTGCAGAACAGAAACCCCAGAGCCACTTGCAGAAAGGGAAGAGTGCCCAGTTTCTCTGGGCTTAGCACTCAGGGAGGCCCATGGACAGACAGAGGTGCCCGGTGGCCCGCAGGGCTCCCCGGTGACGCCACAGTATGGGACTGGAAGTCCTTAGAGGGGTCTCAAGGTCCTTGATGGTGTTAGATGGCCTTTCTCAGATGAGAGGAATCCCTGGGGATCTTTAGAACACTTAAAAGGAAAAAAAAAAAAAAAAAGGGAGCCAATGTAGAGACGTGCGGCCCCTCGCCAGGAGCTCCAGGTCTCATTAAGCTTTTGGCTCGAGATCAGCAAGTGGCCCGCTCTCTCCAGCCGCAGACGGCCACCCCAAGGTGCCTGCCGAAAAGGACTGGATGTGCAGGAGCGTGGCCCAAGCCTGTGGCATTTCAAGGTCTTGAGGACGCAGTGTCACTCCAGGCCCCAGAGCCCACGGCCCCAGCCTTGTGATTGTGGGGTGGGGTCCCCTCCCTGCGCTGTGTCCCCACAATAAGAAGCCGTCAGGTGGGCAGGCAGGCCCCTGCAGTGCCTGCCTATGGCACTGCGAGCACCGGCCCCGCCCTTGGGGGGCGTGGGCCCGAGCACCGAGGTCTGCCTCTGCCACCATCACGCACTCCCTGCCTGTCCACAGCCCTGCCGCAGCGTTCCTGAGGTCCGAGTTCCGCTTCGGTGCCCAGGTCTCTTCACTGGTGGAAGACGCCATGGAGAACCAGGTTGGATGGAGGGGCTTTAACCCATGGGGCCTGCTCTGCCACCAGGCCCACCTGAGCCGCCTGTGTGCGGAGTACCCAGAGGACAAGAGGCACCGTATCCTTGCCATTCTCCCGTCGATGGCATCCCTCAGGCAGGAAAGCCTGGTGGGTGATCAGGAACGGGGAGCGGGGGGTGGGGGTGGGGGCACAGACAGACGAAGGAGACAGACACGACGTAGAAGAAATCAGCTCCCAGCCAGTGGTGGTGACATACGCCTGTAATTCCAACACTCCGGGAGGCTGAGACAGGAGGATGACAAGTTTGAGCTCACCCTGGGTGACTTACCAACTTGGGAGAGATCTTGTCTAAAAAAAAAACAAAAAAAAAGTCTAGAGATGTGGGTTAACGTGAATGCCTTAGCTTCAAAACCGAGCGCCTCTGCTTGGGAGGCTGAGGCAGGAGGATCAGTGCAAGTTCAAGACCAGCCTGGACTACAAAAGTGAGCTCAAGGCCAGCCTGAACCGCATAGTGAGACCCTGTCTCAAAAAGATTAAAAAAAAAAAAAACCTTAGTACCTCAGAAAAGAAAAGGAATCAGGACTTTCCAAAGACATCTGGGCACACAGGACTGGGAATCACACTCAGTACTGTGTCCCTGGTAGGCCCGATGGTTGTGTCTCTGCCTCTCGGGCAGTGAGGACACCAGGAACAAGCAACCCCATGCCATTTGGGAGCAGGAGGGGCTTCAGCGGCCCGGTGGGGTCCCCTGTCCCTAAGTCCTTACCTCCCCACTGCCCCCTGATATTCCCCCTGCAAGTATTTTCCATGGACCCACAGAGTAGGGAGGAAATGTGGTGCCCCTGCAGGGAAGCAGCTATGGGCGGCTCAGAAAGGAGCTGCCCCCATACGCACGCAGGCTGCAGATTTCTGTTTGGAAGGCCCCTTCCCAGCCCGGGGGGCCCCTCCTGCAACGGGTGGCTGGCTTCACAGTATTTACCAAGGCACATCTGTAGCCCTAATCCCTAAGAAGCTTTTGCAGAATAATTACTCCGCTGAAATTAATATTCCTGCAACTCACCTCTGAAGTAAACATCAGCTCACTTCTCCCGAAAGGCACCGGCCCATTCAGTGACACAAGATTTTAGCCTTATGATTTTCTGCCATGAAATGTAAATTGGGCACAGCCTGCCAGGGATTTCACGCCCGCATTTAAATTTCAACCTCAGAGCAGAATGGAAATGGAAGGAAAGCTTACTCATAAACTCCCCCTACATAAACGGACTTATGAAAGCAGCCTGCAAAGCTAATGCCTCGCATTCCTAATAGCAAGAAGGGCCTATCTGTAAGGAGAGGGATGCAACCAGGCATAGCGGTGCGCAGCTGCAATCCCTGCAGTTTGGGAGGCTGAGGCAGTGGGATCACAGTGTGAGGCCAGCCTGAGCCACTCAGCAATGCAGCATGCACGGCCTCACAATGAAAGGTAAAAAGGCGTAAGGAAATAGCTCCGTGCAGAGGCTCTGGGGTTCAATCTCCAGGACCAGAGAGAGATGGGGGGAGGGGGGAGAGAGAGACAGACAGACAGAAACACAAAGAGACAGAGACAGGGAGAAACGGAGAGACATAGACGCAGAAAGAGACAGAGAGAGAAACAGAGACAGATGCACAGACAGCCCGACAGACCGACCGACTGACCAGCCGACCAAGAGAAACAGAGGAGAAGAATGACACTCCGGGCAGGGCGCTCGGGCAGCGTCCCAAGCCACTCGCTGCCTCCCGAAGGGCAGCGGCCGAGCTATCCTCAGAGCCTTCCTTAACCCAAATGACCAGACTTCTTGCTACTGGAGAACGTGGTGTCGCCGTTCACGCATCCCTGCATCCTGGACCTGAAGATGGGGACCCGGCAACACGGAGACGACGCGTCGGAGGAGAAGAAGGCCCGGCACATGCGCAAGTGCGAGCAGAGCACCTCGGCCTGCCTGGGCGTGCGCGTCTGTGGCATGCAGGTAGGCGAGGCCACGCAGCCCGGCTCCCTCCGGAGCCCTTGCTTCCCAGTAGCCAAAGAGGAGGCCCAAAGACACACTGCCAGTAAGCAGAGGCGGGCCCCAGTCTACAACACACTGGGGGCTTGCATTTGTTTTGAGGGTGCTAAGGATAGAACGTAGCATCCCATACCTGCTAGGCAAATGTTCTGCCATTCAGCTGTACCCCCAGAACACATGCCGCTTATTTGATTATCTGTCTGTCTGCCTGTGTGTCTGTCTGTCCATCGATTGATGGTCTTTTGAGACAGAATCTTGCTATGTGGTACGGGCTGGCCTTGAACTCCCTTGTAGCCAGGTCAGCCTCAAACTTACACCAGTCCTTCTGCCTCAGTCCCCCATGTGCTGGGATTACAGGCATCTGCCACCAGCTGTTTTTTTTTTTTTTTTTTTTTTTTTTTTTTT